>CAMUPU010000057.1:0-22705 GCA_947095535.1 Poecilobothrus nobilitatus | reverse complement strand
AGCTATACTTAAATCTGTTGTGTTGACCTAATTTTGCTGAGTTTTTTACCATGAAACTCAAAATCTTTTCACAAATGTTCATATATAAAAAAGAGTTTGTTTGTATGGCAGCTATTCGTACCTTCTGGTCGAATATGTTGAATTTCAATAGGGAAACTAACAATTTTATAAAGATGTTATGTTTTTTATAAAACATAACACAATTTTATAAAAATGTTAAATTTTCCCAATTCTAGCTTTATTATTTCTTAAGATAACGTGCGGACGGACACGGACATACATAGCTAAACCGACTCAGAATTCAACCCTAAGCAAAAATGTATATCTTTTCATTTCAGTACCTATATTCTAACTTTTATGTGTCTATATCATCCCTGAGAACTACGTTGGTACGGGTTGGATAATAATAAAATATATATTTATATTTATATATATGGTTGTCTAAACCAAAAGTTTATGGATATTTAATTTTGAAAGGTTGTAATTTTAGTATGGAAAAATGTACATAAAAAGCAAATAAAGTAAAATTTTCTAATACTGTTACGCTACAGTTACAAGAATTTCTTCCAACAATTTCCGAATTCGAGGTTGTTTTGAAGTTTTGACGCTGTTATAAAAAATGAAATATTACCGAACCCTATGCAGTCGGAAAACAAACTGTGTACAATTTCACAAACATTTGGTTAGAGAAAATAGTTTTAGCATAAAAACTAATGAAAATATAGAAATGGCTAACAACGTTATTACAATCAATATATACAATAAGGGATGTGAGCAACTACATCCAACTCATCTGAACTACATCAAACGCAACTACATCCAATTCATAATTTATCAAATTATAGCTACAATAAGAGATATTATTGACGAAAAGTGCCCTTAAAGACAACAATGAAGAAACACTCATATACTCTCTAGAACAAAAAGCATATTAAAATGATGAAAATTATGAAGTAACGCAACTGATCCGAATTGATGATAATAAAAGTAACGGATTATGATCTATGGAAGGCAAAAAACAGTTATTTGGAACGGTACAGGATTGGATTTTGAAAGAACCACCAGATAACATTCTTCCATAATAGAACAAGTACACCAGATTGTCAATAAAATAAACTAAAATTTTGAAAAGAAAATTTACTATTCCGAAGTCTTTTTAGCGGTAAGATGAGCGACAAAATGTGCACAAGTCTGCCCCTGCATAAGCTTTAGTATATTATCTACCGCGTGATTATTTGATCTCAAGAAATGTTAAGAAAATAGTCTGAATATTTTATTAAATAACAAGATTACTTTACTAGCCTCAAATAAATACGCTCAAAAGTTTCACAAAACAGTGTTTTGGGAGTAGTTCTTTATTTATTTTCTATACCTGATTTACCAAAGACGTTGAAAATACTACTTATAATGAAAAAGTTTGCGTAATGAATAAGTATAAGATCAAGACTAACTAACATGTTATACTCCAACCAATTTTGGAAGTTCTGAGAGCTCTAGAAAATCCAACAAATTGGTTTATTAGAAAAGGTTTAATAAACAACAATGTTATATAAATGTTAACTGTTCAAGAGAAAGTTTATTTCTGACTACAAAGAACTCTTCCCGCAGTCTTGTAAAAATTTCACATTCGATCATAGCCTAGATAATATTGAAATGAAAAATTAATATTCACCCACTGTATCATTCTTTGGAAAACCGACATACAAATTGTTAATAAATTCTACCGAAATTAAAACAAAAATAAAAATTGGTACTTCTGATCGAGGTAGAACAGAAGAAGATTTATATAAATTTATTTCCAAATCTGTGATGATACTATACAAAAACAATAAATAAATTTTTAAATTCCTCCATAAATAGAAGATGGACTAAAACTTCTTTTATTTAAAAGTCACCTTATTCAAAAGTCTTTAAAACGCAATAATAGGTTATCGAACTGGTAAGAGGTTATCACTCGCAAATCTGTTAAGTGGTTTGGATTTAAATCATATTTATAAAAAATGAAGAAGGGTAAAACTAGTCCTTATTTCTAAGGACTGAAAAGGAAAAGACCAATCTATTAAGTGATTTGGAATTAAATCAAATTTATAAAAATGAAGAACGTAAAAGTAGTCCCTTTTTCTAAGAACTGAAAAGGAAAAGGATGAATCTATTAAGTGATTTGGAATTAAATCATATTTATAAAAAATGGAGAAATGTAACACTAAAGGACTGAACTCCAATGTGGGACAAATTCCAAAACATGGCTATAAAAGTGACAACTAATGCTGAGGTAGTAGTAATAAAACACTTTCCGTCCGAGGAAACACTAAGCATATGATTCGACACTAAAAGCATTAACTCACAGAAAACCGAGATGTCAATATTTACAAAGAAAAATAATATCTCACTATTAAACGGTAGTGACATGCACCAAATTAATAAAAATATAAAATACTATCTCTTAAAATAAGCTCTTAAACCAAAATTTAGGCAGGTTCAACAATGTAGTTCCGTTACTTATAAAGAACACTTGATAATCAGATAAGAGTCCACTTTCCATTTTTGCATCCATATCATGTTTATACTTGTAATACGTATATCACCAAAATTTGTCATTGAATAGAACCATGAACCATGAATCTTTTAATTTTGTACGCTAAAAAACCGAAATAGAATTAAAAGTTCTATACTTCAGCTTTAATAAGGTAACAAATTTTTATACCATATTAAATTTACGTATCACAAGAGTAAAAGTAACATGATATGGGTATAAGTCTCTTTCCGTCAGTTAAATTATTTTTCTTTTATAAAATTCGAATATTTTTAATACGTAAATCTATCTGTTGATTATATTTGTATTATGTTATAAATACGTACTTAAGAAGTTCTAAATAGGTGGTAGACAAACAGTTAATACAAACTAATACTATTTGTCAATACTAGGGTTTGGAGACGGTGACTCTGTTGTTTACATTTTGTTATAAAAACAATATTGAATTTTAATAATAAAACCTTTAAAAACACTTAAAAAAATTTTATATGGACAAATAACAATTGCTGTAAAACTTAAGAACATAAATGTGAATTTCATCCATAACTCAAAGGACACCAAACAATAAAAAACAAAGCAATAATATAATACAACAGATATAGGTTTATGCTGCGTAAAATGTTTTAAGACGCAAATTCCAAAATGTTAATATACTCATAAATTTTTAAGAAAATATAAAATTTAGAAGTTTTAATGTCTTAAAAGAATGCAAAAAACATATTTGGAAAATTTGATAGTATTCTATATAAAACTCTAGAATAAAACTTTTTTCTTACTTAAAATTAAAAAAAGTTGGAAAGAAAGGAAAATTACCTTAAAATTTAAGAAAGTTATATCTGTTAAAATATAATATTTAAGCTTTAATTCTTGCGTTTTATTTTTAAAAATTTTGTCCAATTGTTAAAGCTCCAGACTTGTTAAAATTTCAAATTTACATTTTCTGACTTTTAAAAGCTCTTATACGAGGGAATATAAAAATCTGAGGCGTAAATAAAAATTATATATTTTTATTCCTGACTCCCTTCAAAATTTCACGTTTATAACTTTGAACCTAAACCTATAGGAACACGTAAAATATAGGGATCTAGAAAAGTGTTCATGGAACATGGAAATTCTACCAGAATTACAAGCAATGTATTCACCAAATTTGAAAAGATTATAAGCAAACGTAAGAGAAACTCGATATACAAACACTTTGTTCAATTTAGTCAATGTCAGTGTTTCATTATATTTTAGTCAGATACTGGTAAAGAGAGAAAATACTCTGTTCAGTTTTTATTATACAATTCCCTAATCTCATCTTTTTTGAGATAATGAAAGATTATATATAGGTGGATATATTTTTGAATACTGTTATATATATACTACCGTTGAATACTGAAATTCAAACTTGTCAGTACTTTTGTTATTCTCTTATTGTCATTTGCTGCCTAACAGAAACACTTATCCTGTTTTATAAATACATTATAGCAGAATGTTCTTGTTCTAACAAGATAAAAAGTTTCATGCCTGCTCTTGAAGAATTCCAAAGAGGAACAAGGAGATCTTCTATTGCACAGCCCTATATAGTTATGGCGTAACTCGGTTTATGGAAAATAGTTTGTGGTGCGAACAATGTGAAAGTGGAACCATTTTGCTGGTTATATGTACGGCAAAATTGTGGATGATTACATATAAAACGTGCAAAGACTCAAGGTGAATATTAAAAACATTATTCACAATATGCCTGCCAATTTGAAATCAATTTTCATTTCGTAACAAAACTTCTTTTATCAGGTACTATACTAAAGCGCGTGCTAGAGTACTAAAAGTCGTGAGACTAGATTATTAAAAGTTGTAACTAAATTTTGCTTTTTCCACTCTTCTATAGTAAATTTCTATAATTTCCACCTATAGCTTGAAATCACAAATCTGTAAAAGGGTCGTGATGTTCTATGGTGTTCATTTGTAGATTGCATCACCAATTTAAAGTTTTTGCAATTGTCACAAATCACGATAAGCCTACAATATATATTTATTAACCTGTAGCTAATTTCTCCGGGGAATTTAGAAAGCTTATGATATCCTTAACTTTAGTCGCAATATCAATCAGTTGTCTATACATTAAAATTTAATTTGATTTGTATTGGGAGCCATATTATCTTTAGGTTTTTGAAAGCGTCTGAAGTGAATGTAATATAAAAATATGAACGAAAAGACTGTAATAACAGACATGGCTTCATTTGTGCAAGTAAAGAAGAATTTAAGAAAAAAAAAGTAGTCCGAAAAAAAACACTATGAAAACGCTCAAGGGCAATAAGGATTTAAGACTAAGACGTCATGAAAGATGAATTGACGTATAGTGGAAAATAATACAAAAACTTTAAGTACAAAAAAAATGAAATCTGAATGTTCTTTTCCTAAATTTTTTTATTCTTTTTTTTGGGTTTTGTATTGTAATCAACGGAAATTCCCTACCAATCTTAAATACAACATAGTTTCTGTTTACCTATTAAATTGTTGTAACATGAAGGAATTAAATGTTTATTGTATACTGTTACTTCAGGCGTAATTTGTTTCATTTTTTCATAATCACATTTATTTTCAATTTTCTTTCAGTTGAGAGCGCTCAGAACATGATCTCTCGTTATAAAATTTCAAAGCATGTTGAACAAATCGCTATCTTTCAAATCAAAATTTAAAAACAATAAAAGTCGCCTTTTTTTTAAAATTGAAAAAAATTATTGTATAATTTAATTAAATTATGATGGCGGAATGTGAAGGTAAATAACATAAATTTTAAATTTTAATTTTAATATTTCAATAGACTATTTTTTTTTTTTTGGCATTTATATGACATATTTAGTTCTGTGTTGTTCATTTATTAACACAGAGTGCTTTCAGTATCTGATTAGATTTTATTCTGTATGATCTGATAATGGTCGGAGCGTATGATATGATTTCCTTTATGAAAATACCATTTAATTTTGCTGTATTTTAATAATTTTTATAAGAAATTATCTGTGTACTGTACTTTAAAAAAAAGTACTGAGATCTATTGGTAAAATGAAATTAAATCAAGATTCCTATATCTTATAACAAATTTAATAATATTTTTAAATTGTATCTGTTTTTTTTTTTTTTTACAATCGGTTTAGTACTTGCGGTTTTTATTCTTCTTCTAACCCCTCTTTTCTTGGATAATAAATGCAGTCGTGTGTTGATAAATTTTCTTTTGTTTTTTTTTTTTTGCTTTTCTTTTGAATTCTTTTATTTACTTCTTTGCAATCGATATTTTCTTTATAACTTCTATTTTCTCATGATCCACAGTTTGATATACATATATACATATATATACATTTTAAAAATATGCTGCATTAATTTTTGTGAATGTTTTAAAAATTGTGGTTTTAAATAAAAAATAGAAAAAAAAAAACATATATATAAAAAAATATAAATACATATATATTTAATAGGTTATAATCTGTTATAATATATATATAATTTTATGTATATATATACATATGTTTTTTGGCTGATTTTTAGCAGTGCTTTTATTTTACATTATTCAATTTGTTATTACTAAATTAAATTAAATGTTGGTCCTTGTTGATTTACTAGAGCATTTTTAAAATTTAGTTTTTATATTAAGAGAATAATAAGTTTTTAAGAATTGGCAAATTTTGTTTTCCTTCATTTTAAAATCTTTTTTAAATCGACAAGAAAATTTCGACTTTCAAGAATTTTAAATTAAAAAAAAAATTTTTTTTTCTTTTTTTATATTCTTTTAAGAATTTACTTGATATCGCTTCTTATACCTTTTTTAACTGTTTAAAAATAAAATTATCCTTTTAAATTCAATAAAATATTATATTACAACAGTTATTCAATATTTATTATTTTATATAGGTGACTTCACCTATTATATTTTTTTAGTGTTACATGGTTTTTTCTTTCAGTTAATTACGGTTAAAAATTGAACAAAATAAAAAAAAAAAAAAAAATAAAAACCAGTAACAAATATTGAAATGAATTTTAATGTATGTACATAAACATATGTCATAATATGTATTTCTTTATATTATATATATATTTAAATATATATATATATATATATATATGTTTACTATTTGACTATTTGATAGAATTTTTTTTTTTAATTGCACCCTCATAAATTAGGAACAAAAACATTATAAAAGTTAAGTATTTAGTAAAACTTTTCAATTTTTACTCAGTTTCCAGGACAACACGCTTTCCGCAATGTTGAAAAAAAAACCTCTGTAGAGTGACGTCATATAGAACATGCGCTCTTTTATTTTTCCGTAATCATTTTATTCTTTATACATTTCACGTATATATTTACCAATATTTGCTTTTTCTTTTTTAACATTTTTGAAGTTTTCTTTCTATTTTTTAGTTATTTTTTTTTTTTTTTTTTTTTGTAAGAAAATTACAGCAATTTACTATGACCATAATTAAAAAGAAAAATTAAACAAAAAAAAAAAAAAGAAAAGGTGAACAATTTTAAAATAATTTCAATTTTAATTTAATAAGAACATATATATATAGGTATTTCTGATCCACAATTTATTTAATAATTTAATTTTTTAAAATTTATTTCTTATATTGAGAAATTAATAAAACAAATTGT
Source organism: Poecilobothrus nobilitatus (assembly GCA_947095535.1). Taxonomy (NCBI): domain Eukaryota; kingdom Metazoa; phylum Arthropoda; class Insecta; order Diptera; family Dolichopodidae; genus Poecilobothrus; species Poecilobothrus nobilitatus. Next base: position 15,542 of record CAMUPU010000057.1, on the reverse strand, counting down.
TTTCCTTAATAAGTCCTGGTTTTAAATATTTTATTGATTAAGAACTACATATGTATATTTAATTAATGTATTTTGAATTAAAAAGTAAATAGGAGCTGAGATATAACGTCATAATATAAGAATATAGAATTATGTTCCTGTAAATAATTTAACTGTCGCTAAAAAGCTTTTTGTATAGATCAAACCATAAGAATCCTACAGTATATCGATTCGACTTTAGATTGTTTTTATTTATTTAATATTAAATTACAAAAGAAAAACAATAAAATTATATTAAATAACTTTTACGTGATTTTTTTTAACTTTATTAAATATGTATTAAAAAAAAAAAAATCAAATAAATTTTTATTTGAAAACTGTTGAAGTTTTCTTTTGATTTTTTTTTTTTTTAATTGATTTAAATTCATTTTTTTATTTTTCTTACTGTGTACCTACTATAAAAAATTTCTGTAGTTTTAAAAATTTAAAAATTTATGACAAATAAAAATTATGAATATATAAAATTCTATAATTAAATGTTATATATATATAAGTATGTATATATCAAAATAATGTTGACTCTATATATATGTATATATATATGTATATGGATTTGAAAATTACAAATGCACAGCTATATTAAAAATGATGAAATCATTATTTTCTTATATATTTAGTATATATGTATATGAGTTGCGTATGTGTATTACATTTGTCTGATCAAAAAGTCAATACTAGAGCTTTTTTTCCATTTTACATTTTAACACATGTATATATGTATGTTTATAAGTATGAATGTATATGTTGTTATTATCCTTAATATTTAAGGATATTAAATCGTTATACATTAATATTATATACGTTCTATAATAAATATATTCTTATGTAAATATTTATATATAAAACTAAATTTATATATATATATGTGTATATGATAATATCTTCATTATATACATATATACATATTTTTAATATCATAAATTAAATTGTGACCAATGTTTTAAATTCAACACTAATTTATTGCATATATAGAGGCTCCTTTTTTATTTTTGGTTTGGTAGAATTCCTAATTGAATTGGTTAATTAAAATAATATTTTATTATTGTATATGTAATATACAATATAATATATGTATTTATAATACCTGCATTTTTATTTTTATTTTTTGTTTTGTAAATTATTATAATGTAAAGTTTTTTGTTTTTATTTAATATATTATACAAAGGAAAAGGTGTGTTTGTTTATTTGTCCGTCATGTATATATTTGTAAAAGGTTAATCCGATTGTAATATAATTTAGTAAGAATTTTTCTTTGAACTAATATGAAGAAAATCATTATATTATTTTTCCTTCCAATTCATTCAAAAAGTATTTCTAGTTTAAAATTTTTCGTTCGTCGTTGCTGGTTTCGTTTTTTCTAAATCATTTAAAATATTTTAGCATCATTATATTTGTTGACAAAATAGTTTGTTTACTGGATCGAAACCATTAAAACTATATGTACTAATGTTGTTGTTGTTGTTACGAAGGGAGACATATGGTTGCCCTTACACCTAGACCTTGAAACACGTGGTACTCTTCTGCTCAATGGTTCCCCCGCTTTCTACAGCTTCTCATCGAGTTAATGTATACCCTTCATGAAACGTATTATGTCCCACATCTCCTGCATAGATTTGTTTCTGGTATGCCTATCTTTTCGGTGTGAGTTCTTAGCGTCAGATAGCCTCCGTAATTGCCGTAAAAAGGTTCAGATCCAGTCTATTAAGTTTTAGAATTTTCTTTTGCTTTGTACTGTTTGATTGATCCGAGAATTCTTTCATATGTGTTGATCCTGGGTATCGAAAGTAACTTTCCCTCGCACTGGTTTTTGTCCATGTATACTAATACTATGGTTTTAAAAAATTTCGGTCGAAATTTTCGTTGATGCCGGATTAACAGATGAACTTGGGGACGTCAACTAAATGATGTTATCTTATATTTTAAGACTTACCCACTTTTAATTTTTTAAATTGACTTATTATAGTTCATTCACTTTCTGTCAATACATTTAAAGATAAAATTTTTGAAATTAAAGTTCTGGATTGTTTTTTTCCGGTACGTTAGTTTTTAAAATTACTATTTAAATATTTTAAAATGTTTAGAAACTTTTCAGAAAGTTTTGAAGCTGGCAAATTTTTAATCCTTTGTCACTTGTATTGATTAGCTATTTTGCACTAATTTACCACTAATTTTTTAACAAATACTAATGAAACAATGTTCGAAAAAGTTTTGTCAATCATTTTATTCTCTTCAAAATGTTTTATCAGTATAAAGTTTTTGTGACTTCAATTTGCTTCCATTGCCATTTCCGTCACAAGATATTTTTTTTTTCCTTTCTACTTCATGGAGGCCGCCCTATGAAGCCGCTGTATCTAATTCTTTTTTGTGCTAGCATTTTTACTTCAGATCAGTTTTTCCCTGCTTCCTCTATCTCCTTCATTGCTGTCCTCCTCCACTTGGGTTTTCCCGCTCTTCTTTTTCCTTGAGGGTTCCAATCAAGGGCCTCTTTAGCTATCGAGGAATTTTTTCTAAGTGCATGATCAATCCACTTGTATCTCCTCTCCCTGATGACCAGGTTTATGGGTTTCTGATTGGTCATAGTCCACAGGTCGGTGTTTGATATTCTTTGTTTTCAGCATATTAGAATATATCAGCAGAATATATTTTGATATTCCAGAATGTTCAGCATATTAACATCTGTTGAGAAATACTTGTAATTTGTGGATTATTTTTTCTGTGACCAGCCATGTTTCGATGCGTTTAGCAAGACCGATTTAACACATGTTTCGAATATTATTAATTTTGTGGCTCTATTAATGTGCTGATAGCCATATTTCCCATAGTCTTGCAAACACCGCTTTAGCTTTCTTGATTTTGCATCCTCTAATGCTCCATCCCCTGTTGTAACTGTGCACCCAAGGTAGTTATAATTACATACATCTTCTAGTGGTGCATCATTTACTTTTATAGGTGTGGTGCTAGTTGTATTTATCCTCTTTATTTTTGTTTTCCCCGTGTTCATTTTGAGACCGACTTCTGCCGCATTACTTAAAAAGTCGTCGATCTTGCTTTGCATTTTGGTGTGAGAATGCGATAAGAGACATATGTCGTCGGCATAGGCTAAATTTTGTAGTTTGTTTGTGAGGTACCAGGTACCAGTTTGTTTGTGAGGTACCCAGAAATATACCAGAAATATTTGGGTTAAGTTGACAATTTTCCAGAGAAATGTTTGGAGTTTCCTCATACTAATTTATGATATTGTATTTATTTTTTGTATTTTGTATAACAAAAAATTTTTTTGAAAGCTTATTTAATTTGTTTCGAGTTCATATATTATTCTTTTCTGAAATGGTATTCGGCACCATGAAATAACTCATCAAGAAATAATTCCGCAAATCAAAACATGAAATAAATCCTCAAATTGACTTTCGGCGAATTTATTTTATTGATGTTTTTCATCTTTTATATATGTGAGATTCGTATAATCCTAATTTTGTAACCAATAAAATACGCTGTAAACACCGAGGTAGCGTGGGTTCGAATACTACACACGCCGTAAGAATAATTTTCCCTTACTACATTTACAGCCACGCCTGAAAAAGAAAGAAAGCCACGCCTGAAATCCAATTATTGTTGGCAAACATATTTCAAGATCAAAGCTTTTAAAATAGTGCAGGCTATCGCCCCAAGCCCTGCTAAACTAATTATTGGAACCGTGATTTTAACAAATTCTAAAATCTGTCCTAATTATTTCTTTTCATACATATCATATATAGCATTAATTGGTATATGAGCGAGATTATAAATTAGGAGGGGTTTTAGAGTTAAGTTTTTTTATATATATATACATATATATAGGGAGTTTTTTTTAGAGACGGAGAACTTTAAAAAAATTGAAATAAAATATAGAAAAATGCTTAAATATCCATCAAATTGGCTTTATTTGACAGATAATTTTATGACATTAATTTTTGAATATGATTTCGGGCATGTAACTGGTACATTATGATGTAATCTGGAGGTAAAATTTTTACACACTCTTCGCAGTAAATCAGGCTGTCGCTTCGAATATTGGCTTCCAAGTGCTCAATTGTTTCTGATTTATCGGTGTAGACTTTACATATGACCAAAGAAAATAATCGAATGGTGTCAAATTGAACTAACGAGGTGCCTAGTTAACAGGTCCATTTATAATATTAATCGTTCGTATATTGTTCTTTCACAAAATTAATTGTGTTGAGCCACACCACATGTCTGTAACATTAATGCCTTCCAATTGAGGCACGAAAAAGTTAATAATCATGTCTCTGTACCGCTTACCGTTGACTGTAACGTTCTGAACATTATCTTTTTTGAAGACATATGGACCAATATGGATCAATGATTCCGTGAATATCATCGCTCCAAATGCGGTAATTCTGTTATTGACATAGCCATTTAACGGAAACTGTCCTTCATCACTGAACAAAATTTTCAAATGAAATTGTGGATCAATAGCAATGTTTCCTTCAGCCCATTCACCAAATCTACGGCGTGAACGATGATCGTGTGGCTTCAATTCCTGTACAAGTTGAATCTTGTAAGCATATATAAACCAAGATCTTTATGCAAAATTTTCCATAAAGTAGATGGACACAAGTTTAATTGTTGAGGACGATGACGAATTGACACATTTGCATCATTATCAACACTATGCTGCACACCATTAATCGCTATTATAAATCAAAATTCAAATGTGCGGGACTTATTTCCTTCTTTAAATTGCGGAAAATTATTTTTTTTTTATTTTAGAATTACTTACTTGATGTGAAATTATTTCATTTTTCGGTTGCGGAGTTATTTCTTCTACTACTTCTTAGTTGGTAATATCAAACCAACGTATAATGGGAATATAAAACTTTCATGTTTCTTGTTTTAATATTTGTTAATTTTTTAACAATTAATATAAACAGTAGTTTATATTACAATTAATATAAACATTAGTATTACAATTAAAACAAAAAAGAAAATAGAGAATCCGCTAATGGACAAATGGGTTTTTAATTCCCAACAATATACACAACAATATCACACTTTATAAATATTTATTTTTAATAAAAAAGGAAGCAATAAATTGAAGCAACTAATGTGCTTATTAGTTTCACTCTGTCCGTCCGTCAGTCCGTTCATCCGTTTGTTTACAAAACTTCTACACCGTTAAAGATAGAGAAAAAAAATTTTAACCATGGGTAGGTCTCATAAAAAAAATAATTTTGTGGAACAACTTTACATGATACAATAAATTGAAAATATTTTATATTTTGTATATGTAAAATTTATTTCTTTAATGAAGCACTTCAATCTAATTTTAAGAATTAACAAAAGATGTGTTAGTGATTCAAAAAATATGTGATAAATTAAGTCCAAAAAAAATTTAATTGTGCGGTATTAGGTTTGAATTATTTATAATTACATATTTTAATTTAAGTTGAATTTTATGAAAAATAAAATAGAAAATATTTTTGATATCAACTTTTATTGACCATGGGTAAATTATCTTATTATCTTGCATTCTTTGAAGGAGGATTTTATATTTTACAAATTTATTGCACGCATTGCATATTTTTATTATTTGTGATTTGTTTATATCCCGTCCTTGGAAAGACAAAGGGTTAAGAGTTAAAGTGTTAATGCAATAAGCATATAGTTTAGTGTTTAGAAAATAAATATTTAAATATTCCTTCTCTCCTATATAGCAAAGTATGAAAAATATTTGATATAATCGCCAACTGCGATTAGATTCTAAAGAGTCTAAAGTAAAATTATTTGTCGTTTGTATTATAATCTAAATACGATATACCTTTAGTTCAAGCTAGTTAAAATAGTTTTATTTTTATACGAGTTATATTTTATTTCAGTTACATAGCAACGGTTTAAAATATGGTGTAAAATTACATATTTTTTTTCTTTGGTTTTATTCCCTTAGAAAATATAGAGCTTCTACAAACCCTCTCCAATTGTCTCTGTCTTCCGCTATTTTTGGCACATTTCCAAAAAATTTTTGAAAAAATGTGCTTATTAGTTTCACACTGTCCGTCCGTCAGTCCGTCCATCCGTCTGTTTACAAAACTTCTACACCGTTAAAGATAGAGAAAAAAAAGTTTAACCATGGGTAGGTCTCATAAAAAAAAATAATTTTGTGGAACAACTTTTTCATGTAGCCCCATCCCACAAACTTTGAAAAAGCCCTATTTTTAAATGCATATATCTTATGTTCTGCTTAAGATTTTTTCAATCTGAAAACGTCATTCGACAGGTATTTTTTTAACTTTGTAAATTAATATCAAAATTATACAATTTTTTGTAATTTACTATTTAAATTTACCGTTATGTGAAAACCACATTTTGCATGAAATTTCTTTTTTCATAATTCCGGCACGCCTTTAGATAGGAACCTGAAATTTTGAGACAAGAAAGAACTTTTAGAATTAGTATAAGTTTCCTCAAAAAATTTTTTGGTAGCGCCCCTTCTTTAAGAGTTATTATGCCTCAAAAACTGAAAATTTGCTATTTTTAGACACCTGTAACTTAGGCATCTATAAAAATTTTTCTTCGGCAAGACATGAAAATTAAAGGTTCAATAATATATTTTTACGTGTGTTAACGTTTTTTCTTAATTATATAGGATCCCGGACTTACGGCCCCTTAAAATTTCAAAAATATCCTATTTTCACTTTTTATCTTATTACATGAAATTTTCAAATTTTTGTGCACAATTCTAAACAGTTTGTATTGAGTTTTGAAAATGTGCGCTTTTAAAAACCGTTGGTTTACATTCTACCTTGTTTTTTAATTATAACCCAATTTCAGTCCAATAGTATTTCGTTCTGTCTAATTCTGAGCGCTTCTCTCTAAGTTGATTTAGATCTTCCACTGCCTTGGGCGTTCTAGTTCAGCGCCTGAGGTGTCATTAATGTTGTTGGACGTCTGGCATATGTTCGATCTATCTTAATATTTTTCTTCGAGTTTAAATTTTGATGTGTTCTTGTCTGGTTACTATCCATATTCGTTTATTATTTATCTCCGCTAGAATAATCGACATATTATTCTTAAGTAATGTTGGCGAAATCCTTTAAATTTTGTATGTTTTTTCGCGTTATCAATCATGTCTCACTACCATACCAGTAGCACAGATTTCACACACGAGTAAAATTTTTTTCTTTTAGTACCGCGGGCTTTGTGCGATGTTTTCCAGATTGCTCCCAACCATGCGAAGACAGTTGCCTTCGTAATTCTGTGGTCTATTTCATTTGACAATATTATGATTATGGTCCGGCGTTATTATGATTTCAAGATATTGTAGTTGCTACAAATAATAAAAGTAATTTTTTATTCCAAAATTCTACATGCTTGTTGATAACATAATATATGCTCGAGCCAATTGTGTCAAAACTGTAACTCTTTTTTTGGGATATTTGATTTCTCTTTTGGGTGATTTCTTTTCTCTAGAACAGCAAAAGTAAAATAAACTAAACAATCGCCTAGCTTTGTAATGTAAATAGATAAGAATGCCATGCATTTTCGTGGTATCGTTTTGATAAAAATAGGTCTAAGTATTTTATGAGCAGTGTTAATACCGTTTGTATTTTAATTTATGGTCACAACAAATATTTACTTTTGATTAGATAAATGTAAATGTAAGTGTACTTTTATTTTTTAATAATTGACCTTAGAGTTGTTAGGATTTTTTTAACAGTCATTTTTGGATAATATTGTTACCGTTATTGAATTTAAATTTGAAGAACTTTATTTGTTTAATATTTTTTTTCTTATATTTTTTTTTTAATTTTTATTAATAAATTTTTATAATATTTTGTAATGAATTTTAATGAAACTAAAATATATTTTAATTTGAATTTCAAAAAAATAAAATATTTATATAATAATGATAATCGTAATAATATTTATTTACAGAATTCGTGATAGCCGGCGGGCGCCTCACGAAAATGGCGCCTCGGATATAGTTGTAACTATAGAGTAGAAGGCGACATCCATGTGCCTCATGTAAGTTAACATTTTGTTTATTTTGGTATTGTTTCTTTTTTAAATTAAAAGTTTTAATGTTAATTTTTCTTATGATAATACTAAGCAGTAAATATATCAAAAAACTTTTTTTTTCTTTTTTATAGTATAAAAACTATAAATTAATTTAATATTATACTATATAATCTTCAGTGGAAATTTATTACTTTTTATAATAGAAAATTAAGTTCCATAATATAATTTTATTTTTTGATTAGTCATAATTTAAAACTTTTGAAATTAATAAAAAGTAAAAACTATATTATGATTGGAGAACACTTAAATGTGCGTAATTATAAATAAATAATATAATATCAGTTTCTCTTAATAGATTATAAAAAAAATTTCTGCAAAAAAAAAAACCATAATTACCATATTTTATTCAAATCGCTTAAATTTATAGATAAATGATAATTAAATTTAAATAAATGAAGACATGTTCTAGCTTATATGTGTCGAGCCCAACATTTGTATATATGTTTAATATTTATAAATAAAAATCCTTCAGCATATATGTAAAAATCCTAAAGCATATATGTACTTATGTATATGTATTAAATTGTATGTAAAATATAAATTCTAATGGAAATTTTCACATAAGAAAAAGCCTGACTTTCTCGAATTAAGGTTAAAGTAAATATCATTTAATTATTTGCAATAAAACAATTTAAATAAAATTTTTTTAATTAAAAACTACTTCCGGTTCAAGAAAGAATCAATTTCAGTTTTCAGAAATACTTCCAAGATTTAAAAGAAATCAAAATTTTCAGCTTAATTTAGAAAACTTAAGATTATTGAAACAAAATACGTATATTAACCTTAATCTACCTATATGCGTCAAAACATTTTGGGATTATCAAGTTTATTGATAGTATTATTTGATATATATATTTTTTTTTATTAATAACCTTTTATTTATACCTTTAAATACAATCTGAAATATATCTTATGCTAGAAAAAGTTTATAAAAAACGGCATCTTTGCTTGTTTTTTTTATATTAACATTTAAATTAATCTTTAATTTTTATGTTAGTTTTGTGTCTAATTCTTAATTTAATTTTCAAAATAATATTTTATTCTTCTTTTTTTTATATTGCAAAAACTTCGATTATAAAAAACAATATTTATTCTGGTTGTTACAATAAAAACAACTTAACCTATGCTTTACCCTACTTATCCTAAATTGAGTTACTTATACCCTAAATTAAAACCTAATTTGTAGTTCTAGTACTAACTTCTGATGAATGTTTGTTATCCAACCACCAATAATCTCTTATTATTTTTTTATCTTTATCTGGTATAGACATGTCATATTTCAAATTTAGTCCGTTAATATTGCCCGGGTTATATTCTATTCATTTACATGTAGCCCGTCTATTATGATATTTACACTGATAGTTTCTTTTTCGATTTTCGGATTTATTACAAAGTTTGATAGAAATGTAATACATAAGTGATAGAATTACATTTACTTTCAATTTATTCTCTTTATAACGTATAGAAAATAAACTTTGCATTTGTAACTGTTCAATTTTGCGATGTCCACGTAGTGTCGTAGGCGGACCTTGTTTATAAAACATACATATTTACAAACTATCATCCATGATATATACTTTTACAATTTATTAAGGCATTATATTATACATTCTTCATAAATTCCGTCTAAATAACATTAGTATATTTACACTATAAGGTTTAAAATTTTCATATACCTATACGTAGTATTTTTATCTCTACATAATGTAATTTATTAATTATACATATTATATATAAATTTATAGAAATATATGGGGTCAATCATGAAAGTGATTAATGGTTAATGATGAAAGTCTTATGAGAAAAAATTTTTTCGTTTAGGAAAAAAGTTATTATTTTTCGGACCCATCTGATTTAAAAAACCTAGTCCCCGATACTGTAATAGAAACTAAAACTTAAAAAAAATTAAAAAAAGTTCCGGAAAATGGCACCTTAGTTTTTGAAGTCCGTTTTTTGAAGCGGGCTTAAAAGTGGATTTTTTTTATTTGTGTTTACTAATTTAAATTCTACTACAAAATCGGTGAGTACATTTTTTAAATCATGTCGGTCTGACTTCTGATTTCCAAAATACGGTGGACTCTAGCAACTTAACGCTATTGCATAGTCATAGATATGAAAATGCCTATATTATATTTATACTATAATTTTTTTTCTAAGTTCAATTTGTTTTTATCAATGTGCATCAAAAAATTCGAAAAGTCTCTTAGGCGTCTTCTTTCACGGTACATAATGGTATTTACTTCTCTTTCCATTTCTTCAATCCCTTCATCCAAAATGAAACTCCAAATAAAACTAGTTTTCCCAATTTTATTTTTTATTATTTTCAATCCACAAAATTTCATACAAAAAAATGTCTTTATTTTCAATAAGATAATGTAGTTTATGTTTTTGCCACCAAAAATTTTCAACACAAAGCAAAGCAAAGTCTTTTCTTTTCAATTCATAAGCCTTTCATGATTGCATGACATTTTTTGAAAGACTTTTCAGAGAAGAAAAAAGTCTTAACTGACAAGACTTTCATGATTGAGACCCCAATATTTAATTTTATTTTATTATCAAGTTAAATTAATCATAAATATCATATTAAAAATTATCACTTGGATAAAAATAAAAAACTTACATATTATGTATATCAAATTTCACCAAAATTTATAAATAAAAAAAAAAATGTAAAAACATAATTTTATATAAGCTAGAGAGTTATAATTGAATTCCAAAACCTTCAACTCAAAATAATTTTTTTTTTTATTTAAATTTATTTTAAATTTTAAATAAAATATAATTGATTTTATTTTAATTTCAGGCCTTGGAAATCTGAGGCTCTCATCGTTGGCCGTATAGACAATGACAGAAGACTCCGACTCGATATCTGAGGAAGAACGCAGTTTGTTCCGTCCCTTTACCCGTGAATCATTGGTGGCTATAGAAGCTCGTATTGCCGTTGAACATGCCAAACAAAAAGAGCTGGAAAGGAAGAGAGCCGAGGGAGAGGTGGTAAATTTTCAGTTTATTTAATTGTTGTTGTCTTTTCTAATCTAACGCAATGTGTTTCTTCTTGAACAAATAAGTTGTAAATATCTGCAAACAAACAAAAAAAACTTCATTAAATATAAAAAAAAAAAAAAAAAAAAAATTAAAAACATTAACATTAACATTATGCTTTAAAATAAATCATTTTCAAAAATTATATCATTAAATTACGAAAAAAATTATTTTAATTTAAAAAATTTTTATTTTTGAAATTTTTTTAACAAAATGAAAATTTTCTTTTTAATTTTTGAACATTTTATATGGAGATTATTATTGTTATTATTATTATTTTGATGTAACAGTCTTTTATTTCATATTTTCTTCACTCAAAATCGTTAATATAATCAAAAATTTTCTCATCAACTCTATACTCTATATAACTACTAAATCCTTTCACGAACAAAGCTCCTTATATACTTTCCTTTTAGTTTATATATGTATAAATTTCAATGGTTTTAAATATACGAATACATACACATATCTATTAATAAAAAAAAAAAAAAAAAAAATAAGAAAAAAAATTGTTTTTATTAATTTATATTAAAAATAAGTATATATATTTATGCGTAATTCGTTTTGTTCGAACAACACTTAATATTTATTTTTATTTAATATTATTTTTTTTTTGTTTTTAATTTTGTTAATGTAAAAAAAAAAGAAAAAAAAAAAAGTGTATTGATTGAAGAACGAAAAAGTTCATTTCAAATTTTTACATCATCAAATTATTTTACTATTATATTTATTTTGTATAGGTGTTTGTGTAAATTTCACTAAAAAAAAATTTTTTTTTTTAAATTTTTTAATAATAATTATTATTACCCTGTATATCCTTTATAAAGCATATTTTAAATATATTAATACTTAAATATTTATATAATATATTATTTGTATTTAAAATTTTTATTGTGTAATAATCAAAAAGAAAAAAAAAAAAAAATTTTTTTTTATAGTTCGTATAGAAAAAAATATAAGTACAGCCAAAATATTAATTTTTTTTTCAATTTTACTTCATTTAAAATTAATATAACTGCAACATTAAGCGAAATTAATATTTTCTAAAATTTTCCTATACACACATGAAATTTTTCCTTTTTTATTATTTTTATTAATTATTAAAAAAAAGAAAACCTGAAAATTAATATTATAGTTAACTTAAAAACAATAATTGGTAGCGATCACGCAGAAATTCTACTTCAAAAGTGAAGCATTTAATTTTTAAAGTGTAACTAATAAAAACGGCCACAACTAAAATAACCATTAAGTTATCATGGTAATCGCATCCAGAAAAGTTGCTTAACTTTTAACTTTACATTAGAATTTTTACTTTTAGAGCTGCAGTTATTTTATTTTCGTTATTAGAAATGCTTCCAAGATTTTGTATGTGTTATGAATAGTTTGATAACTACGACCCCATATTCTTTTTATTCGTTCCTCCAAAAAAAAAATATTAAAAATCAATTTTTCTCTTTTTTGACGAGGCAGATTTTTTTGCGTTCGTTTTTCAAAAAAATGTAGAACTAACAATAAAATTCGTGTTTGTTACTAAAAATTCTGCCTCTAGTCTAACTGTAACATTTTCTGCATCTATATTTACGACCGTTCACAATTTCCCGAAATAATCAGGAAACATATTTTCAAAAAAAAAAAAAAATGAAAAAATCACAAAAAAAAAATGACAAAATGTCAATCACTATTCATTTTTAGAAGAGTATTTTCATTTTGTTCCAATTATTATATTCATTTTCTTCTAAAAAATCTAAAAATGAAAATAATATATACCTTGTTAATATTGCTTGGCAGTCGACATTTTATTGTTTACATTTTAAAATATTTATCAATAAAAACAAAATTAAATGACAACGAAGTGTAGGCAACATTAGAAAAAAGTGTAAAATTTTTTCTGTTCGGTTGTAAAATAAAAAAGAAATACTGCAGAACTGTACGATTTGAAGGCAAAATTTTGAAAATGTTGCCATTAGACTCATCATTGAGGCCGGATTCCGCAATGGTGTAAAGTTTTTTGGTGCAAATTTAAACTTTTTTCATTCTCACCAACAGTTTGCATTTGCAGCATTATTTCAATTCCGCAAGCGTGAATTGAAAACTAAAATGCTGAATGAATTATAAACAACGTTGACTATCATTTCAATACAAAATATAAAATTAAAAATATATAAAATGCGCACAAAACAATTTAATGTTATAATACTAAACCATATAACTATATAATTTTCCATTTTTTTTTTTATAATCAATAAAAATATTGTCTTTCTCGTTTTTGCATTCTCGTTTGCATTTCCACCGATAAATACTTGGTGAAAAAACTTTGCATCCTGAAAAACTGAAAATGTCAAATTTTTTCATTCGAATTTTTAATGCGAAATTGAAAATCAGTGCAAAATTGTAAATTTGCACGAGAACTGTCAATTTTTTTCATTTACACCGTTACGGAATGTGTGATTTTAAACTTATCGCTATCGCACAGAGATGATATGAGACACAATGCTTTTAACAGTTCACATCGTATTAATTTAAAATCATCACTTTTGCAGCTAAAAGTATAAGAAATGATCGTATCAATGATAACTTTTGTATAATGCGTCTTAAAAGAATATGGGATCAGGGATGGGTATATGTTTTTAAATTTTCAGTTGCGTGATGGCTACTTCCATTCTGTTATACATATCATTTTATTCTGTTATACAATTAACAAAATATTAACAAAAAAACCACGTTCAGACTATGATAATAAAGTTAATTAACAAAAATTTTCAAAACTATTTTATAAAATTATTCTACATTTTATATACCTATTCTACATAAATTTTTTAGTTTAAATTTAAAATAGTAAAATATGTTTAGCACTTTAGAATATTTATAAAATTTTAAAATAAAAAAAATACAAGACTACGATTTATTATATTATATAACATTAAAGATGTCAACTTATAGAGTACTTATAAGTAATTACTTTATGTATTTTCATATTATTTGCAAAAATATTATATTTTTAATTTAAATTACAATTATTATTGTTTATATTGTTTTAAAGCTGCAATTAAATATATATACATATTATATACAAATAAATTAATGTATTATATAGAATATTTATGTTTTATAATTTGTTTTTTATTTTTATTTTAATTTTTTTTTTTCAATGGAACACAGTAATTAATAATATTATGTTGATTTATTAATAATATTGGTAGAATTATGATGAAAATTTATGTGTGAAATTTAATAAAGAAAATATCCCTAAAAAAAAAAAAAAAAAATTAAATATTTATTTTTATAAATTAGGAATCAATATTGTTTGTTGGCTTTTCATTTATGTATTTTGGGTTTTTTTTTTGGTTTTTTTTTTTTTTTTACAAAGCTTTTTGTTTTTGTTTAAAACCGTTAGACAGTAAAAGTAAAAATTAATATTGAGAAAAAATACCCTAACATTATATATGTTGCTTAAAATATGTTTATTTTAATTAATTAGTATATATACCTAATCAAAAAAAAAAAAAAAAAAATTTATTTTACGAAAATTAAACATTTTGTTTAATAAATAATATATTATTATTTAATTAAATAATGTTGTTAAGTATATTATATATATTATTATGTAATAAGTATATAAAAGCTGTACCTCTGTATTTTTTATCTAAAAACGTTCTATTTTATATAATTATTATAATATTTGTTCCTTTTTTTTTTTTTTTTTTTTTTTTGTTGTATATATATAATTTTTATTAATTTTTTATTTTCTATATACATTTTAATACAAATTTCTTGAATACAAGTACTATAATTTTTATTTTTTTTGTTTAAAAAAAAAAAAAAAAAAAAAAAAAAAACACTTAAATTATATTTTACAAAATGTGTGTGTTGTGTAAAGTAAAACCTGTAAATTTATAAAAATTTATACCTAATATTTTTATGTATACATATATAATTGATTATTATTGATGTCTTTCCAAAGATAAGTAATTTAATTGAGTTTTTAAATTTATTATTATTATTATTAATATAGTTTTAAATTTTTTTTTTAATTTTAATTTTTAAATTATTATTACATACTTTTTTTTTTTTTTTTTATTATATGTTTCTTGTTTTGATATTTTTATATTTTGTTTTTCGAAAAAAAAAAATTAAACAAGATTTTATTTACATATTTTGAATTTTTGTCGCGTCTTTTTTTATAACCAGTTTTTTATTTTTTTTATTTAAGAATATTAATAAATTTTTTTTCATATTTTCGGTATATTAATTTATTTTCCTTCTAAAGCATTAAGGATAATTTATATAAATATTAATATATATAAAAGAGCAGGATAACATACCGTACCACATGGTATGTACATAAAATAAAATAAACTAATAGATCAATTATTGTTACTGTCAAA
>CAMUPU010000056.1:7500-23249 GCA_947095535.1 Poecilobothrus nobilitatus | reverse complement strand
CAGATGCTGGTAGTTTATATTGTATTTTTGATTAGATTATTTAGTTAAATTGAATAAACAGAGCCAAGAATTAGAGACAATTCTTCTACAAAAATTTTTCAAAGGAATCAATAATCTATTGAGTACACAATTACGGCGAAGTGAATTTCCACAATATATTCTTTAATACCGAGACATAAAATTGCATTTCGATTATGACCACAATGTAGTGCATTTTTTTTTCGTAATTAATATCACTTCATGTTTTGGTGAATTATCCTTTTAAGCACATTTTGAAAAATTTGTTATTAAGTTCGTTCGCGTTGTTTAATAAAGAGTAATGAAATATTAACTATGCATAGGTCTCTTAAAAGAGTAATGTTTTCGAACAACTTTTTTATGTACCCTCACCGTTGGTGATCCTACAGCACCGACAGCTCTTCAAATTTTGAAAAAACTTCTTTTTAAATGCGTACATTTCAGGTTCTGTTTAACATATTTTCAATATAAAAAATACATGATTGTTTTTTACCTTTATAAATCAACCAGAATTTTTTTTTCGTTTGGTTTTTCAAATTATGTTTCCAATTTGATTGGCTAAAAATATGTGTAAAAATTGTATATGGATAAGAATTTAAGGTTTTCTGTTCTTTAAATATGTATGTACTTATTTTTGATTAAATGATGTACAGAAATGTGAATATGTTTTCTAATTTAATTGATAAAGTTTATAGTATTTTTAAATATACGGATATTATACATACTATATGCACATATTTCAATATTTTATGGGAAACATGTTATACACATGCATCTTATATAGGTAGACCACATGTAAAGACCACATGTAAGTAATGCATTTCTGAATGATGACATGATGATTGTCTAATGTAGGAGATTGTTTCTGTTTTTAAACAACGGCCAAAAATGTTATGTTCTTAAGACTTAAACACAGTATTCTTAAGATACTTAATAAGGTTACTTTAATTACTGTTCTATATTAGAAATTTGCATTGAAAGGTTTTTATGGAATATTAGAAACAGTATAGATAAAAGTAAAGAATGTTGGAAATATCTTTTTAATAATAATAACAATACACAAAATTAGGCAGAATATTATTAATAAGTGCTCGTGTGGAAATGGGTTAACAAACGTTAACAAACATTTTGTCAAGGCTTGATTTAGAACCATAAATTCATTCTGCCAAATTAGACGGAAATTAGAAACAAAATTTTTTTTTTGACAGTCTATCGTGTCGAAATGTGTTAATGTATCACTACAAAATTTATTGAATGAGTTTGTCTGCCAAAGTGCAATACTTGTGCAAATTTTCAATTGGTCAAATCGTTTAAGTACAACAATAAAAAATGAGAATTTCATGGCCTGAAGCCTGATGGGTTAATGTATCGTAACCAAATAAACTCAGAAAGCTTTTGTTATAAAGACCTACACTTTGTAAATTTTCAACTCAATTGGTAAAACAGTTTAAGTGCGACAACTAAGTAAATTACAAAACTTCACTGACCCCTGGTGTCGAAACGGGTTAATGGATCGTAACCAAATCACCTTAGTGAGCTCCTTTGGTAAAGAGCTACACTTTGGTAAGTTTTCAATTCAATTGGCAAAACCGTTTAAGCGCGACAACAAAGATATTGAAAAACTTCATTGAGTCCTGGTGCCAAAACGGGTTAATGGATCGTAAACAAATCAACTCAGTGAGGTCCTGTGGTAATGAGCTACACTTTGATAAATTTTTAACTCAATCGGTCAAACAGTTTTAGTACGACAACTAAGTAAATTACAAAATTTCACCGACCCCTGGTGCCGAAACGGGTAAATGGATTGTAACCAAATCAACTCAGTGAGCTCCTGTTGTAAAGAGCTACACTATTGTAAATTTTCAACTCAATTGGTCAAACCGTTTAAGCAGGACAACAGAAAAATTTAATGAACTTCGTTTGGCTCTCCTGCTCAAACGGGTTAACGGAACTTCATAAAAATTTGTCACAGGCTTTTTTTCAGACCATAAAATCACCATACGAAATTGGACATAAATCGGAAACAAAAAATTTTTTGGAAGCCCGCCGGGCCGAATCCAGGTAAAATATTGAATCCAAATTTCTTCGGTACCCGTCCAATGACAAAAATAATATTTGTCCAAATTTTCAACTCAATCGATCAAACCGTTAAGGTAGAACAACGAAAAAACGAAACGGCTTTAAATGGCTCTCGGGCCGCAATGGGTTAATGAACCGAAACGCGATATAACCTATAACCCTTTTCGGGGTCGTAGGAACGTTCCTGCAAAATTTGGTTGCAATCGGACTGGAGGTTTTTACGTGAAAAGGGAACAAACAAACAAACAGAATTTCTTCCTTATTTATTAGACTACCAGAGTACCCGGCGTTGCCCGGAGTATTTTATTGGCTTTATGAAATAAAAATTATTAACTTTTGTTTCTGCGTTAATATAATTTAATTAATATAGTTAACTTATTACTAAGCATTTACAGATGCTGGTAGTTTATATTATATTTTTTATTAGATTTAGTTAAATTGAATAAACAGAGCCAAGAATTAGAGACAATTCTTCTACAAAAAATGTTTAAAGGAATCAATAATCTGTTAAGTACACAATTGCGGCGAAGTGAATTTCCACAATATATTCTTTAATACCGAGACATAAAATCGCATTTCAATTATGACCACAATGTAGTGCATTTTTTTTTCGTAAGTAATATCACTTCATGTTTTGGTGAATTATCCTTTTAAGCACATTTTGAAAAATTTGTTATTAAGTTCGCTCTGTCCCTCCGTCTGTTAAAACTTATATACTGTTTAATAAAGAGTAATGAAATATTAACTATGCATAGGTCTCTTAAAAGAGTAATGTTTTCGAACAACTTTTTTATGTACCCTCACCGTTGGTGATCCTACAGCACCGACAGCTCTTCAAATTTTGAAAAAACTTCTTTTTAAATGCGTACATTTCAGGTTCTGTTTAACATATTTTCAATATAAAAAATACATGATTGTTTTTTACCTTTATAAATCAACCAGAATTTTTTTTTCGTTTGGTTTTTCAAATTATGTTTCCAAATTGATTGGCTAAAAATATGTGTAAAAATTGTATATGGATAAGAATGTAAGGTTTTCTGTTCTTTAAATATGTATGTACTCATTTTTGATTAAATGATGTACAGAAATGTGAATATGTTTTCTAATTTTTATTGATTAAGTTTATAGTATTTTTAAATATACGGATATTATACATACCATATGTACATATTTCAATTATGTTTTATTGGAAACATGTTATGCACATGCATCTCATATAGATAAACCACATGTAAGTAATGCATTTCTGAATGATGATATGATGATTGTCTAATGTAGGAGATTGTTTCTGTTTTTTAACAACGGCCGAAAATGTTATATGGTTAAGACCTAAACACAGTATTCTTAAGATACTTAATAAGGTTACTTTAATCAGTGCTGTTCTATATTAGAAATTTGCATTGAAAAGTTTTTATGGAATATTAGAAACAGTATAGATAAAAGTAAAGAATGTTGGAAATATCTTTTTAATAATAATAACAATACACAAAATTAGGCAAAATATTATTAATAAGTTTTCGTGAGGAAATGGGTTAACAAACGTTAACAAACATTTTGTCACAAGCTTAATTTAGAACCATAAATTCATCCTGCCAAATTAGACAGAAATTAGAAACAAAATTTTTTTTTGACAGTCTATCGTGTCGAAATGTGTTAATGTATCACAACAAAATTTATTGAATGAGTTTGTGTGCCAAAGTGCAATACTTGTGCAAATTTTCAATTGGTCAAATCATTTAAGCACAACAACAAAAAATGAGAATTTCATGGCATGAAGCCTGATGGGTTAATGTAATGTAACCAAATCAACTCAGAAAGCTTTTGTTATAAAGACCTACCAATTTTATTGAGCCCTGGTGCCGAAACGGATTAATAAATCGTAACCAAATCAACTCAGTAACCTCCTGTTGTAAAGAGCTACACTTTGATAAATTTTTAACTCAATAAACGGTTTTAACTCAAATAACGGTGCAACAACTTATTAAATTACAAAACTTCACTGACCCCTAGTGTCGAAACGGGTTAATGGATCGTAACCCAATCAACTCAGTTAGCTCCTGTGGTAAAGAGCTACACTTTTGTAAATTTTCAATTCAATTGGCAAAACCGTTTAAGCGCGACAACAAAGAAATTAAAAAATTTCATTGAGTCCTGGTGCCGAAATGGGTTAATGGATCGTAACCAAATCAACTCAGTAAGCTTCTGTTGTCAAGAGCTGCACTTTGATAAATTTTTAACTCAATTGGTTAAATAGTTTAAGTGCGACAACTAAGTAAATTACAAAACTTCACAAACCCCTGGTGTCGAAACAGGTTAATGGATAGTAACCAAATCAACTCAGTGAGCTCCTGTGGTAAAGAGGTACAATATTGTAAATTTTCAACTAAATTGATGAAACCGTTTAAGCAGGACAACAAAAACATTTAATGAACTTCGTTTGCCTCTATTGCCCAAACGGGTTAACGGAACTTCATAAAATTTTGTCATAGGCTCTTTTTCGAACCGCAAAACCACCATACAAAATTGGACATAAATCGGAAACAAAAAATTTTTTGGAAGCCCGCCGGGCCGAATCCGGGGAACATATTGAATCCAAATTTCTTCGGTACCCGTCCAATGATAAAACGAATATTTGTCCTAATTTTCAACTCAATCGATCAAACCGTTTAGGCAGGACAACGAAAAAACGAAACGGCTTTAAATGGCTCTCGGGCCGCAATGGGTTAATGAACCAAAACGCAATATAGCCTATAACACTTTCCGGGGTCGTAGGAACGTTTCTGCAAAATTTAGTTGCAATCGGACTGGTGGTTTTTACGTGAAAAGGGCACAAACAAACAAACAAACAAACAGAATTTCTTCCTTATTTGTTAGACTAGCAGAGTACCCGGCGTTGCCCGGAGTATTTTATTGGCTTTGTGAAATAAAAATTATTAACTTTTGTTTCTGCGTTAATATAATTTAATTAATATAGTTAACTTATTACTATGCATTTACAGATGCTGGTAGTTTATATTCTATTTTTTATTAGATTTAGTTAAATTGAATAAACAGAGCCAAGAATTAGAGACAATTCTTCTACAAAAATTTTTTAAAGGAATCAGTAATCTATTGAGTACACAATTACGGCGAAGTGAATTTCCACAATATATTCTTTAATACCGAGACATAAAATTGCATTTCAATTATGACCATAACATTTTTGTAGTACATTTTTTTTCGTAAGTAATGTCACTTCATGTTTTTGTGAATTATCCGTTTCAGCATATTTTGAAAAATTTGTTATTAGGTTCGCTCTGTCCCTCCGTCTGTTTTCAAAACTTATATATTCGTTAATATTCGTTAATACCGAAACATAAAATCGTATTTAAATTATAAAAGACCATAATGTAATCAATTTTTTCTTGTAAGTAATGTCACTTCATGTTTTGGTGAATTAACCTTTTAAGCACATTTTGAAAAATTTGTTATTAAGTTCGCTCTGTCCCTCCGTCTGTTAAAACTTATATACTGTTTAATAAAGAGCAATGAAATATTAACTATGCATAGGTCTCTTAAAAGAGTAATGTTGTAGAACAACTTCTTTATGTAACCTCACCGTTAGAGATCCTACAGCACCGACAGCTCTTCAAATTTTGAAAAAACTTCTTTTTAAATGCGTACATTTCAGGTTCTGTTTAACATATTTTCAATATAAAAAATACATGATTGTTTTTTACCTTTATAAATCAACCAGAATTTTTTTTTCGTTTGGTTTTTCAAATTATGTTTCCAAATTGATTGGCTAAAAATATGTGTAAAAATTGTATATGGATAAGAATGTAAGGTTTTCTGTTCTTTAAATATGTATGTACTCATTTTTGATTAAATGATGTACAGAAATGTGAATATGTTTTCTAATTTTTATTGATTAAGTTTATAGTATTTTTAAATATACGGATATTATACATACTATATGTACATATTTCAATGATATTTTATGGGAAACCTATTATACACATGCATCTTATATAGGTAGACCACATGTAAAGACCACATTTAAGTAACGCATTTCTGAATGATGACATGATGATTGTCTAATGTAGGAGATTGTTTCTGTTTTTTAACAACGGCCGAAAATGTTATATTGTTAAGACTTAAAAACAGTATTCTTAAGATACTTAATGAGGTTACTTTAATTACTGTTCTATATTAGAAATTTGCATTAAAAGGTTTTTATGGAATATTAGAAACATTATTGATAAAAGTAAAGAGTGTTGGAAATATCTTTTTAATAATAATAACAATACACAAAATTAGGCAAAATATTATTAATAAGTGCTCGTGCGGAAATGGATTAACAAACGTTAACAAACATTTTGTCACAAGCTTTATTTAGAACCATAAATTCATCCTGCCAAATTGGACAGAAATTAGAAGAAAATTTTTTTTGACAATTTATCGTGTCGAAATGTGTTAATGTATCACAACAAAATTTATTGAATGAGTTTGTCTGCCAAAGTGCAATACTTGTGCAAATTTTCAATTGGTCAAATCGCTTAAGCACAACAACAAAAAATGAAAATTTCATGGCCTGAAGCCTGATGGGTTAATGTATCGTAACCAAATCAACTCAGAAAGCTTTTGTTATAAAGACCTACACTTTTGTTAATTTTCAACTCAATTGGTAAAACCGTTTAAGTGCGACAACAAAGAAATTAAAAATTTTTATTGAGCCCTGGTGCCGAAACGGGTTAATGGATCGTAACCAAATCAACTCAGTGAGCTCCTGTGGTAAAGAGCTACACTTTTGTAAATTTTCAATTCAATTGGCAAAACCGTTTAAGCGCGACAACAAAGAAATTGAAAAACTTCATTGAGTCCTGGTGCCGAAACGGGTTAATGGATCGTAACTAAAACAAATCAGTGAGCTCCTGTGGTAAAGAGCTACACTATTGTAAATTTTCAACTTAATTGGTCAAACCGTTTAAGCAGGACAACAGAATATTTAATGAACTTCGTTTGGCTCTCCTGCCCAAACGGTTTAACGGAACTTCATAAAAATTTGTCACAGGCGTTTTTCCGAACCATAAAACCACCATACTAAATTGGACATAAATCGGAAACAAAAATTTTTTTGAAAGCCCGCCGGGCCGAATCCGGGTAACATATTGTACCCAAATTTCTTCGGCACCTGTCCAAAGCTAAGAAAAACATTTGTACAAATTGTCAACTCAATCGATCAAACCGTTTAGGCAGGACAACGAAAAAACGAAACGGCTTTAAATGGCTCTCGGGCCGCAATGGGTTAATGAACCGAAACGCGATATAGCCTATAACACTTTCCGGGGTCGTAGGAACGTTCCTGCAAAATTTGGTTGCAATCGGACTGGTGGTTTTTACGTGAAAAGGGCACAAACAAACAAACAAAGATACAAACAGAATTTCTTCCTTATTTATTAGATGACATAAAAATTATTAACTTTTGTTTCTACGTTAATATAATTTAACTAGCAGAGTACCCGGCGTTGCCCGGAGTATTTGATCGGCTTTATGAAATAAAAATTATTAACTTTTGTTTTTGAATTAATATAATTTAATTAATATAGTTGACGTATATTTATAATATTTTCAGATACTGGTAGTTAATATTCTATTTTTTATTACATTTAGTTAAATTGAATAAACAGCGCGAAAAATTAAAGACAAATCGTCTACAAAAAATCTTTAAAGGAATCAATACTCTATTGAGTACACAATTACAGCGAAGTGAGTTTTTACAATATATACGTTAATACCTAAACATAAAATTGCATTTCAATTATAAAAGACCATAATGTAATAATTTTTTTTCGTAAGTAATGTCACTTCATGTTTTTGTGAATTATCCTTTTAAGCACATTTTGAAAAATTTGCTATTAGTTTCGCTCTGTCAATCCTTCTGTTTACAAAACTTATATACTGTTTAATAAAGAGCAATGAAATATTAACTATGCATAGGTCTCTTAAAAGAGTAATGTTGTAGAACAACTTTTTTATGTACCCTTACCGTTGGAGATCCTACAGCACCCACAGCTCTTCAAATTTTGAAAAAACTTCTTTTTCATTTACATTTCAGGTTCTGTTTAACATATTTGCAATATAAAAAATACATGATTGTTTTTTACCTTTATAAATCAACCAGAATTTTTTTACCTTTAGTTTTTCTAATTATGTTTCCAAATTGATTGGCTAAAAATATGTGTAAAAATAGTATATGGATAAGAATGTAAGGTTTTCTGTTCTTTAAATATGTATGTACTCATTTTTGATTAAATGATGTACAGAAATATGAATATGTTTTCTAATTTAATTGATTAAGTTTATAGTATTTTTAAATATACGGATATTATACATACTATATGTACATATTTCAATGATATTTTATGGGAAACATATTATACACATGCATCTTATATACGTACACCACATTTAAAGACCACATGTAAGTAATGCATTTCTGAATGATGACATGATGATTATCTAATGTAGGAGATTGTTTCTGTTTTTTAACAACGGCCGAAAATGTTATGTTGTTAAAACTTAAACACAGTATTCTTAAGATACTTAATAAGGTTACTTTAATTACTGTTCTATATTAGAAATTTGCATTGAAAGGTTTTTATGGAATATTAGAAACAGTATAGACAAAAGTAAAGAGTGTTGGAAATATCTTTTTAATAATAATAACAATACACAAAATTAGGCAAAATATTATTAATAAGTGCTCGTGCCGAAATAGCAAACGTTAACAAACGTTAAGGTTAACAAACGTTAACAAACATTTTGTCACAGGCTTAATTTAGAATCATAAATTCATCCTGCCAAATTAGACAGAAATTAGAAACAAAATTTTTTTTTTGACAGTCTATCGTGTCGAAATGTGTTAATGTATCACAACAAAATTTATTGAATGAGTTTGTCTGCCAAAGTGCAATACTTGTGCAAATTTTCAATTGGTCAAATCGTTTAAGCACAACAACAAAAAATGAGAATTTCATGGCCTGTAGCGTGATGGGTTAATGAATCGTAACCAAATCAACTCAGAAAGCTTTTGTTATAAAGACCTACACTTTTGTAAATTATCAACTCAATTGGTAAAACCGTTCAAGTGCGACAGCAAAGAAATTAAAAAATTTTATTGAGCCCTGGTGCCGAAATGGCTTAATGGATCGTAAACAAATCACCGCAGTGAGCTCCTGTTGTAAAGAGCTACACTTTGATAAATTTTTAACTCAATTGGTCAAACAGTTTAAGTGCGACAACTAAGTAAATTACAAAACTTCACTGACCCCTGGTGTCGAAACGGGTTAATGGATCGTAGCCAAATCACCTCAGTGAGCTCCTGTGGTAAAGAGCTACACTTTTGTAAATTTTCAACTCAATTGGTAAAACAGTTCAAGTGGAACAGCAAAGAAATTAAACAAATGTATTGAGCCCTAGTGCCGAAATGGCTTAATGGATCGTAACCAAATCACCTCAGTGAGCTCCTGTTGTAAAGAGCTACACTTTGATAAATATTTAACTTAATTTCTTCAAACAGTTTAAGTGCGACAACTAAGTAAATTACAAAACTTCACTGACCCCTGGTGTCGAAACGGGTTAATGGATCGTAACCAAATCAACTCAGTAAGCTCCTGTTGTAAAGAGCTACACTTTGATAAATTTTTAACTCAATTGGTCAAACAGTTTAAGTGCGACAACTAAGTAAATTACAAAACTTCACTGACCCCTGGTGCCGAAACGCGTTAATGGATCGTTACCAAATCAACTCAGTGCGCTCCTGTGGTAAAGAGCTACACTATTGTAAATTTCCAACTCAATTGCTCAAACCGTTTAAGCAGGACAACAGAAAAATTTAATGAACTTCGTTTGGCTCTCCTGCTCAAACGGGTTAACGGAACTTCATAAAAATTTGTCACAGGCTGTTTTTCAGACCATTAAACCACCACACAAAATTGGACATAAATCGGAGACAAAAAATTTTTTGGAAGCCCGCCGGGCCGAATCCGGGTAACATATTGAATCCAAATTTCTTCGGTACCAGTCCAATGACAAAACAAATATTTGTCCAAATTTTCAACTCAATCGATCAAACCGTTAAGGTAGGACAACGAAAAAACGAAACGGCTTTAAATGGCTCTCGGGCCGCAATGGGTTAATGAACCGAAACGCGATATAGCCTATAACACTTTCCGGGGTCGTAGGAACGTTCCTGCTAAATTTGGTTGCAAATTCGGACTGGTGGTTTTTATGTGAAAAGGGCACAAACAAACAAACAGAATTTCTTCCTTATTTATTAGATTATTATTATTATTATTATTATTATTATTATTATTATTATTATTATTATTATCATTATCATTATCATTATCATTATCATTATCATTATCATTATCATTATCATTATCATTATCATTATTATTATTATTATTATTATTATTATTATTATTATTATTATTATTATTATTATTATTATTATTATTATTATTATTATTAATATTATTATTATTATTTGTATTATTATTATAATTATTATTATTATTATTATTTTGAATTATTATTATTTGTAGTATTATTATTATTATTTGTATAAGTATTATTTGTATTATGATTATTTGTAATATTATTATTGTTATTATTATTATTATAATTATTATTATTGTTATTATTATTATTATTAATATTATTATTATTATTATTATTATTTGTATTATTATTATATTTATTATTATTATTATTATTATTATTATTATTTGCATTATTATTATTATTCGTATTAATATTATAATTATTATTATTATTATTATTCTTATTATTATTATTATTTTGAATTATTATTATTTGTAGTATTATTATTATTTGTATAAGTATTATTTGTATTATTATTATTTGTAATATTATTATTGTTATTATTATTATTATAATTATTATTATTGTTATTATTATTATTATTATTATTATTAATATTATTATTATTATTATTATTATTATTATTATTATTATTATTATTATTATTATTATTATTATTATTATTATATTTATTATTATTATTATTATTATTTGCATTATTATTATTTGTATTATTATTATTAATATTTGTATTATTATTCTTGTATTATAATTATTTGTATTATTATTTTTTGTATTATTATTATTTGTATTATTATAATTTGTATTGTTATTATTATTATTATTTTTATTATTATTATTATTATTTTTATTATTATTATTGTTATTATCATTATTATTTTGTATTATTATTATTGGTATTTTTATTATTATAATTTGTATTATTATAATTTGTATTATTATTATTTGTGTTCCGTCGGCGCATTACAGGGATTCACCTACAATTGAAAATAAGAAAACACAAAGAAACACATCAACAAAATATTTAAATTTATACTTATCTGAAATATGGGAGTTGAATCGTCACCATGTCACCGAGTCACCAAGTCATCTCTCACCAACAATAATGTATAATGTATTAATATTCTGTAATATAATATAATAATATAATATAATAATATTCTGTAATATAATAATATAATTTAGTATATTGTTTATTACTTACATATTATTATGTGTTTATTGTTTACTTACCTTAAATGTATGTGACAAATATTGTTATGTCACATATTAATTCACAATAATTACTTTTTATTCAATAATATTTTATTTCTATTGTTTCACTTAGTTAAATATTAAAATTGAATTATAGAAATAAGAATTAAATTATATTTACATTAAATCTAATAGATGGCTCTGATCCATAATCATAGAATATTATTATAGAACATAATGTTAATTATTTCTGTACACTTAAAACTTATAATGTTAATTATTTCTGTAAACTTCAACTGGAATGTGAAACTTTAAATAATTGTATATAAAAATGTAAACTGTTAAAACAGATGCTATTAATTATATTTTTTTTTCTTATGTACTTTGTATTATGTACTTTGAAATGATTTAAATTTTAAACAAAAGTCATTGACCTCGAACGGTTATATTTTAAACAAGTTGTAAAGATAAGTTTAATGTTAGATCGTTTTAGAATTTTTTATTTCAATCGTTGATTAACGTTCGAAAGAAAAACATGTAAATTGTAATTTAGAAATCAAAAAAAATAAAGTTTTTTAATTACGTATAAAAACATTTGGTCCTTCGAACCGGATATCTGAATATAATGAATATTGTGAAGGTGATATTTCAAAGTGTGATATTTTAAACCGTCTATTCTAACACAGAATAATGTTTAAAATAAAAAAAAAAAAAAACTTGTGATTTAAGGTAAAAAGTGTGATATTTTAAACCGTCTATTCTAACACAGAATAACGTTTAAAATAAAATAACAAGAAAACTTGTGATTTAAATTTAAAGGTGTGATATTTTAAACCGTCTATTCTAACACAGAATAACGTTTAAAATAAAATAAAACCTTGTGATAGTAAAATTTTTATGCCAGAATATTTTAAGTAAAACATATTGAAAAACTTGTGGTTTAAAATAAAGGGGTAAAGAACTTGTGATTTACATTAAAGAGTGTGATATTTTAGACCGTCTATTCTAGCACAGAATAACGTTTAAAATAAAATAAAATCTTGTGATTTTAAAACCGCATATTCTAACACAGAATAGCGTTTAAAATAAAATAAAGATAACTGGTGATTTCAAAATTTCCATCACAGAATATTTTAAAAAATAAAAAAAGAAAAAAACCCAATTTGAAAATTAAATAAAAAAAATAAAAACTTATGATTTTAAGTGCTTCTGCTTTAAAAAAGAATTAACCTTTATTTGAATATAAATCAAAATTGTGTTTGAAATTGGAAAAAAATTGTTTGATCAAAAAAAAAAAAAATCAAAGAGAGTGTGTGATTAATAAAAAAATTACTTTGAACTAAAACTATTATAAACTGATAAACTTATAAACTATCTGAACTTATAAACTTACATAATAATAATACATAACAATAATTATTTATAAGTAATAATATAAAAACTAGATTTAAACATAATATAATTTAATATAATAATACAAAAAGCGCGCGCGGTATAACAAACGGTCTCGCGAACAGTAAAGGGCAGCATCAGGTCAGATTGGTAAGTGTGTTGTTGAATTTTCAGTTCTAAGAAAAAAAAAATATTTTTTGTATTAAACATTAGAAATTTTCATCTTGAATATATTAAATTATTAAGC
The DNA here is from genome assembly GCA_947095535.1 of Poecilobothrus nobilitatus. Taxonomy (NCBI): domain Eukaryota; kingdom Metazoa; phylum Arthropoda; class Insecta; order Diptera; family Dolichopodidae; genus Poecilobothrus; species Poecilobothrus nobilitatus. The sequence continues at coordinate 9,928 of CAMUPU010000056.1, read as the reverse complement.
TAAAAGATATTATATCAAATTACCAATAAAATTATAAAAAAAAAAGGAATCAATCATAATTTAAATTCATTACATTATACAAATACATTATTAAGTTAAATTCTATTATATTTATTACGTTATTATATTCTATTATATTCACTATTATATTCAAATTCATTATAAAAAATGGCCGACGCAAAAAGAATAGAGCAAATGATCGTCAAACAAAAGGTTCAAAAAATGCTAATGGAAAAATTCATAACTAACTATAAGAAAGATGGCTCAGTGAGGAAAACGAGACCATACTACGAAAAAAAATTAAAGGATTTCCAGACTATGTGGGACGCTTTCGAAGAGGGTCACAGATCCATTCTATTCTTCAGTGTGAGCGAAGAACTAGAAATTAACCATGAATATATTGAGAATGACGTGCATGCACAACAATTATCATGCCATGTTGGAGAAATACCAAGAGGAGATGAAGAGAGATACGACTTCTGTCGAAACTCCAGTAACCATAGCAAACATATCGAAGGAGAATCGGAAATACATTGATAGCGGAATTCAACTTCCAAAAATTTCATTTGAAAAATTTGGCGGGGACTACACGAAATGGCCAACTTTCCATGATCTATTCACAACAATGATACATAATAATGAATCGCTATCGGATGTACAAAAACTTCAATATCTGAAAGTACAGCTAATCGGTGAACCTGAGCAATTACTTCGTCATTTTCAGGTTACCGAAAGGAATTATACGGCTGCATGGGAATTGTTGATGGAGAGATATGATAATAAGAGGGTGCTCGTCAACAATCAACTAAAGAGGCTTTTGAACCACAACACGACCATCAATGAGAATGCACAGGGCATTAAGGGGTTGTTGGATACAACATTTGAATGTTTACAAGCTTTAAATAATTTAGATATAAACACAGAAACATGGGATCCAATAGTCACGTTTATCGTCACCCAAAGATTGCCGCAAGCAACTCATCAGTTATGGGAACAAGAAATAAGCAAAACTAAAACAATTACCAGCCTTAAGACGATAAAGGAATTTTTAGAAGCCAGATTTAGAATAAAAGCAGAATTAACAACAAAAAACAAAATAGAATAAAAGCAGAATTCAAAAATACAAATAGTAATACCAAAGTTAAACCAACAATCAAGAATTTCCATTTACAAACAAATTCGATGTGCTCGTTGTGCAATGGCCACCATGTTATAAGAAGATGTCAAAAATTTTTAGCATTAAATCCTTCAAAACGGTCAGAAATTGTACGAGAAAAACGACTATGTTTAAATTGTTTGGGAGCTGGGCATATGCTGAAAGACTGTTCAAGTCAGCATACATGTGTTCATTGTAACAAGCGTCATCATACTGTCATCCACTTCAAAATGAATAATGTTATAGTGGACAATCATTCCAATGGTGGCACCAGAACAGTCTCCAGTCCTTCCACATCACGTCAAAATGACACAGTTATGGCGGCAAACCAGATATTAAATGTTGATAGTCCAGAATTTATACCGTCAGTTCATCACAATCGCACAAATGACAATAACTCATTTGGGTATAAAGGTCGAGCTCATCAAATTCTACTTGCAACAGCATTATTAAGAATTCTAAGCCCAACAGGAGAAGAAGGTGTAGTGAGAGCCCTGATACATCAAGGATCACAGGCTTCATTCATAACAGAGAAGGTGGTTCAAAGGTATAGATTAACAAAGGAAGCAATCAACGCTACAATCCAAAGTATTGGTCGAAAAAAAGTACACTCTGTCAAGTCACGTGTTAGATTTACTTTGAAATCTCTTCATCAAGATATTGACATCAATGTGGAAGGTTTGGTACTACCGAAACTTACAAATTTGTTACCTCAAACTGATATACAAAATAGACATTGGAAACACATAGAAGGTTTAGAACTAGCTGATCCGAAGTTTTACGAACCCGGTCAGATCGATGTACTTTTGGGTGCTGACGTGTTCAATCAAATTTTGTTAGAAGGTTTAATGAAGGGGGAACCAGGTATGCCGATCGCACAGCAAACCATATTTGATTGGATTTTATCAGGCAAGAATCATGAATCCGTACCACAAAATGTAACCATAAGGAATTTTCATTTATCCTTAAATCTAGAAAAGCAGCTAAAATCTTTTTGGGAGGTGGAAGAAGTGCAAAACACTGTTTTGCAAACAGAAGAAGAGAAAGAATGTGAAAGGATATATACCGAAACAACAACGCAGCGTGCAGATGGTACTTATGAAGTTCAGCTACCATTTAGAACAACGACACATAGTGACTTTTTAGGTCCATCTAGAAACATAGCACTACAAAGGCTATACCAATTAGAAAAGCGTTTTAAAAATAATGTAGAGTTGAAATCTGAATATATTAAATGTATCAACGAGTACAAAACATTGGGTCACATGAGTC
>CAMUPU010000055.1:20000-24103 GCA_947095535.1 Poecilobothrus nobilitatus | reverse complement strand
TAATAATAATAATAATAATAATAATAATAATAATAATAATAATAATAATACTAATAATAACAATAATAATAAAAAATGTCAAATTGTCAAATTGACTAGATGTAAAATTTTTTACGCTCCTTATTAAATTTTTAAAAAATTTTTTTTTTAAATTTTTTAATTTAAATTAATATAAAAAAACAAAAAAAAAAGAAAAAATAAAATAAAACAAAACAAAAAATATCATTTAAATTTATAGTATATGAAAATTATTTTTTCATTCCTATAACAATTGGCGCGCTTATACTGAATAAATTGGAAAAAGAAAAAAAAAATAAAATGGTTAAATGTAGCACTTGTGATAAAGGAATCTATGTTAATAGTAAAGCTGTTTGTTGCAGTGGGTCATGTGGAGGGCTTTTTCACATCAGATGCGCTGACGTATCTGAAGATTTATTTGAAAACATAAGAAGTACCAAATTACTTTGGCGATGCAAAACTTGCCCCTCAGCCAATGAATCATATGTGATACTTGACGAAGAAACTAATTCTGAAAACGGTGGAGCAACTTCTAACTATGATGAAAGCGGTACAAATTATGATGGAGGAGAGGTAAATATTGATGAACTTTTAGCGTTTGATCTGAGCAACTGCGATATCAATAAGATGGCATTATTCCTGAAAACGTTAGGTACTCTAGTTGTTGATATTCGAAAGTCGCAAAATTATATGGATGAACTAATAAAACAGAATCTCAGTGTGATCGAGGAAAACAGATGTTTAAAAAAGAGATTAACTACGGCCGAGGAAAAAAATAACTACCTAGAAATAAAAATAAACAAACTTGAATATATTGCAGATTTTATATGTACTGGAGCTAACATCTCAAAATAAAAAAAATGAACATATGGAAAAAAAAAAAAATTACAAACATTTATTTACAACTGAAGTTAACCTCGAATCGAATGGAAACAGAGAAATATTCTTCCGGCATTCATTTCTCCCAGTTTCAGAGTAGATTGTACAGTGAGGCTAAAAAAATAAAAATCCTACACAACATGCAGTTTCTATGGGTGAAATATGGGCAAATTCACCTTCGCCAATCCGAAACGCAGTAAGATATATAAAATTTTATCATTCACTGATATAACACATATTAAAAATACATTTCCAATTTGTAATTAATAGTAGTATGATAAGAGACATAACAATAACCTGTTTTATACATTTAAATATTTTCATATGTCTTATCGGCAGTTTTTTTATAATTTTATTAACAAACTATCCTGCAAAAACAAAAAGAAAAATATATATATTCATATAAACATTCATAAACATACATATTTTCTATTTTTTAGAAAATTACATATTCAATTTTTTTTTACGAATTTAATTTATTTACTTTGCTTTCTTCGACATTTAACACTTTTTGTATCAATATTTTTTACACTAAATTTCTTTAGCTTTATAATTTTAATATTTAAAATATTTCTTAATAATTTTTTACAACATCACTTATGACTATGATAAAAAAAGAATAACTATAACCTATCATATACATTTAATTATTTACACAAGCACACGTTCTTACAATAACAATTTTTTTAATAACAATTTTCTTAATCTTTTTCGTCAATTCAAAATCAAATCAGAAATAACAATTGCAATAGTAATAAACATTCATAAACATACATATTTTCTATTTTTTAGAAAATTACATATTCAATTTTTTATTACGAATTTAATTTATTTACTTTGCTTTCTTCGACATTTAACACTTTTTATATCACCATTAAATTTAAATTTAAACTTAAAAAATATGTTTTTTACACTAATTTTCTCTAGCTTTATAATTTTAATATTTAAAATATTTCTTAATAATTTTTACAACATCACTTATGACTATGATAAAAAAAGAATAACTATAACCTATCATATACATTTAATTATTTACACAAGCACACGTTCTTACAATAACAATTTTTTTAATAACAATTTTCTTAATTTTTTTCGTCAATTCAAAATCAAATCACAAAAAACTATTGCAATAGTTAAAGGCATAATATACTCCATTTTTATAAGTATATTCCAATGTTGCATTAAACTAAACAAAAGCACAAAAGAAATAAAAAAAACCAACAAAAGAACTCATTCACATAAGCACATGGTAAAAATGAAGCAAACAATTTTTGTATTCTTTTTGCAATTAATTTGTTTTTTCTTTTCAATTTTATATTTATATTATATATATATAGTTATATATTATACATATTATCATTTTTGCTACATTAACATTAATTTTAATATTATATTAAAAATAATAGCACACTTAAATCTAAAAATTTTTTTTCTACAACAAAAAACTAATTTTTTAATTATTAACTTATATTTTTGTATATGTATTGGTTTAATAATTTTTAATTTACAATCTTTAATATTGCTAATTTTAATTGTTAATTTTTTCGTTATAACAAAAAAAGAAAAAAAAAAAAAAATTCACTAATCAAACAAGCAACAATGTCAGAACAAATAAGAAAAGAAAATATTACTAACAGCTACCAAAAAGAGACTGATCACAGAAATATCAGTACTACCAAATTTAGTAATGACATAAAAATGATTTCTCTATTCAGCTCTTTCTATTTTACGCATAATATATATCGTAGTTCACTTAGACAAATTTTTAAAGCAACATTAATAACAGGAACAGAGATAGATAAGAATGAATATATTATTAATTTTAAAATGAATTTTATAGTACAATTTTTTGTAGACATGAACAATTTATTAGGCGATTTTTATAAGAAATATTTTAACATTTTATATCCTACTTATAATTATATATTAATACTATTTATTTTCAAGAGTAATGATTGATATCAATAGTGGTTTAAATATTAAATGCTCTACAGTATTGAATAATAGTATTGTGTCAAAATTTAAAAACAAACTAAATATTATTTACTTAAATATTCAAAGTATTAGGAATAAGGTGTACGATTTAGAATTATTAGTTAATTCCTTTGACGCAGATATGGACATTATTGTGCTTACAGAAATCTGGATTAGCAAAAGTAAAAATAAGTTTTTCAATATTCCAGGCTATACAGCTCACTTTTCCAATAGGCAAAACTCGTATGGAGGTGTTGCGATTTTTGTAAATGACTGTCTTAGTTCTAGCATTATTTTTGAAGAAGAATTTGATAATTGTAATGTACTAGTTGTAAAAATATTATGTCATGGTATAAATATTATATCTGTATATAGGGCGCCTTATTCAAACATAGATTTCTTCATCGATAAAATAGATCGAGGTTTAAAAATTCATGGATCTTCGGCGATTTTAATATTAATCTACTGGAAAAGAAAAACAGAGACGTAGTGAACTATTCTAACACTTTACTAACCAATGGTTTTATCATAGGGAATAAAATAATGGAAGCTTTTGCAACTAGGATAGGTAAAACAACAAAAACAATAATCGACCATTTCATAACCGATAATTTTAAATACGAATACAACTTTCATATTACTGATACTTCCTTATCTGACCACCAATTGATCTTAGTTAGTATTAACCTAAGCCCGATCAGAGAAAACGTAGAAAATTTTAAGACAGTTCTGAATTATCACAGATTATCTAATGACTCGTTCTGGGTTATTAATTTTTTTGAGACCTTCGATATTTTTGTTCATAACCTAACATTACTAATAAGCAAATATACAACTAGAACTCCGAATAATAAACGTGAAAAAAAAGAGTGGATGAGCGATGAAATTCTTAAGATGATGAAAATCCGCGATTCTTTTATGAAGTACAAAAGGAAATATCAAGAGGATGCTAAGATCTCTGACCTTTATAATTCTTATAGAGACAAAGTTAAAATCTTAATTCAAAAAGCTAAAGCTAGATATTGTAACGAAGAAATAGCAAAAAATTCAAATGACAGCAAAAAACTGTGGAAGCTATACAAAAAGATTATGTTTAATAATAAACCTAATAATCCAGAAAACCAAATCAAAATCCTGGAGCATAATAATGAAATTATTTCTGATCAGCAGACCATTTGTGAATATATGAACGATTTCTTTATTAATATAACAAACAATTTGGAAATTCCGGA
>CAMUPU010000055.1:2500-5000 GCA_947095535.1 Poecilobothrus nobilitatus | reverse complement strand
GGGTTCGATCCGCCAGGTAGTCGTCCACCATCCGGAGGAGGTATCCCGGAACTCGGTAATCCTCCTCCAGTGCCCTTATGACGTCCACCCACCTGAGGGAGTTAAACGCATTTCTCACGTCAAGTGTCACGAACAGAACAATTCGACGCGAGAAATGATTATGACCCTCCGCCCGATTTACGGCCTCCGCCACCTCAGTGATGGCATCAACCGTCGACCGACCCGACCTGAAGCCAAACTGCCGTGGCGATAGGCCTCCCGCGTCCGCGATGGCGCACTGCAACCGCGACCTCAGCAACTTCTCCAAAACCTTTCCAGCCGTGTCTAACATACACAGCGGCCGGTAGTAAGAGGGAAGCTCCGGGTCCCCCTTCCCCTTGCCCACCAGCACAAGTCGTGCTACCTTCCAGCGTTTTGGGAAGACTCCAGCTGAAAGACACGCATTGTACATGTTCAGCAAGAGGTTAGGGTTAACCCGGTAGACCCGCTTCCAAATTTCAACCGGGAATCCATCCGGCCCAGGCGCCTTCCTTGGTTTGAAAGAGCTAGCAGCCGCTTCCAATTCCTCCATGCGAAAGTAGACGATCTCAACCACATTTTCGAAATTCCTCCGTATTCTTTCCGGGTGCACCGGAAAGAGCCCGCGAACTATATAGTCCATCGATGCAGCATCCATAAGGTTGGTACAGCCTCGGGTACCAAATTTTTTAGACACGATGTTGTAACCCAAACCCCATGGGTCCGCATCAATGTCCTCCCGCAGCTTTATAAAACATTGAGCCTTGCTGCTACCAATAGCATGGCGAAGCTCCTTCTTTTTGGCCTTGTGATCTGTAAACCAACGGGCAGCCTCATCCCGGCTTCTGGCGCGGGTCGACAGGCGCCGAAGCCTAAGGCACTCCCTTCGAAGCTCCGCGATTTGACGAGTCCACCAGTATACAGGTCTCTTCCCATGCCCAGGCCGGCTGCGAGGAATGGAAGCCTCACAAGCCTCGCCAACCAGCCGTAAGGTAGAATCGACGATCATCTCGCAGTGGGCCCGACTCCCCTGCTCGGTATTCATGGGTGCCACCACCTCCCACGAAACCGAACTGGCGAACCCAGCCTCATCAATTCTACCCACGTTCCAGGAAGAGCGGCCAGCAGGCATCGCCTGCCGCTGCTGACCTTCGCGGAACTCGAACCTAAATACTATATACTGGTGGTCGCTACCCGTATAATCCTCGATCACATGCCAATCCGCAACACGAGAAGCAAGTCGCTCCGAAGCAAACGAGACATCTGGGATGGTTCCTGCGCAACCAGGACGTCTAAAGGTTGGCGTGTTTCCGACGTTCAGGACAAGGAGACCCGTCCTGGACGCCAGCTCCAACACATACCCCCCTCTAGCATCCGGAATTGGCATTCCCCATTCCAGTGCCTTCCCGTTGAAATCGCCGCCCACTACCACGCCACCAGCAACACCAAGGATCAAGTCCTCGAGATCGTCTAGTTTCTTCAGGAACTCGCCAATGGGCTCGTTTGGGGTGAGGTAGACACTTATGAAAGTGACTTCCCTGCACCTAATCCAAACGAACCCGCGGCCGCGACCGTGCTCTCTCACTGGGATTCGCCCAGGATTTCGTATCCATATGGCCGCTGTGCCCGTCTCATCTGCATATCAGGGAGAAGGATGGTCATACCCATACTGCTCACCAATGAGCAACAGGTCGACCTCCTTCTCCGCAGCTAGCTGGCGAAGAAGGTCATTTGCAACCACGCTCCTATGTAAGTTTGCCTGCATTATCTGGACCATCGTGGAGCCTTTGCCTTCATTAATGCTGCCCTGAATACGGCGCATCTTCCCGTTCCCGACGCATGGGTCACACTGTCGCCTGTGGCTCCCATGCTAATGCAGAGAACACAGCTCTCCTTCTGGCTACAAACTTTTCCTGGTGACCCTCTCCGCCGCACTTTCGGCAGAGACTGCTCCTGTCCGGCCCTTTGCAGTCCCGCGCCATGTGACCATAGTCGTGGCACCTGAAGCATCGCCCCGGGTCGACTCTTCTCCGCACTGTGCAGTTCACCCAGCCAATTTTGACTTTACCAATGGACATCAGCGAATGAGCTCCTCGCTCGCCAATATCCACAATGGCAAACCTCTGCTTTCGTTCATTTACAGCAGTAAGCCCTACACGGAGGTCCCTTGCATCCGGGACTGCCAACCGTATGGCTTCCTCAACTTCGCCCTGTGTAACGAGGCAGTCCAACCCTCGGATTTCAAGAGAGCATTTAGGCTCAAGTCCGCTTACCACAGCGCTGTTACCCAATGCCCCCTGGATCGCTAAGCGGAAGTCCTCTTTGTTCTTGGTCCCAGGGCCAAGCTAAATGAGCACTCCCCCGGCCCTCGTCTCCCGAACACCTTTTATATATGTGGCCGACTCCTCTGGTTTCACACTGGCGCGGATTTCAGCCAGCACTTTCGCGTATGTCAATCCTTCACTTGGCCTTATTAGGACTG
>CAMUPU010000054.1:22500-24288 GCA_947095535.1 Poecilobothrus nobilitatus | reverse complement strand
CCTCCGTTGTTATTGTTATTGTTATTGTTATTGTTATTGTTATTGTTATTGTTATTGTTATTGTTATTGTTATTGTTATTGTTATTGTTATTGTTATTGTTATTGTTATTGTTATTGTTATTGTTATTGTTATTGTTATTGTTATTGTTATTGTTATTGTTATTGTTATTGTTATTGTTATTGTTATTGTTATTGTTATTGTTATTGTTATTGTTATTGTTATTGTTATTGTTATTGTTATTGTTATTGTTATTGTTATTGTTATTGTTATTGTTATTGTTATTGTTATTGTTATTGTTATTGTTATTGTTATTGTTATTGTTATTGTTATTGTTATTGTTATTGTTATTGTTATTGTTATTGTTATTGTTATTGTTATTGTTATTGTTATTGTTATTGTTATTGTTATTGTTATTGTTATTGTTATTGTTATTGTTATTGTTATTGTTATTGTTATTGTTATTGTTATTGTTATTGTTATTGTTATTGTTATTGTTATTGTTATTGTTATTGTTATTGTTATTGTTATTGTTATTGTTATTGTTATTGTTATTGTTATTGTTATTGTTATTGTTATTGTTATTGTTATTGTTATTGTTATTGTTATTGTTATTGTTATTGTTATTGTTATTGTTATTGTTATTGTTATTGTTATTGTTATTGTTATTGTTATTGTTATTGTTATTGTTATTGTTATTGTTATTGTTATTGTTATTGTTATTGTTATTGTTATTGTTATTGTTATTGTTATTGTTATTGTTATTGTTATTGTTATTGTTATTGTTATTGTTATTGTTATTGTTATTGTTATTGTTATTGTTATTGTTATTGTTATTGTTATTGTTATTGTTATTGTTATTGTTATTGTTATTGTTATTGTTATTGTTATTGTTATTGTTATTGTTATTGTTATTGTTATTGTTATTGTTATTGTTATTGTTATTGTTATTGTTATTGTTATTGTTATTGTTATTGTTATTGTTATTGTTATTGTTATTGTTATTGTTATTGTTATTGTTATTGTTATTGTTATTGTTATTGTTATTGTTATTGTTATTGTTATTGTTATTGTTATTGTTATTGTTATTGTTATTGTTATTGTTATTGTTATTGTTATTGTTATTGTTATTGTTATTGTTATTGTTATTGTTATTGTTATTGTTATTGTTATTGTTATTGTTATTGTTATTGTTATTGTTATTGTTATTGTTATTGTTATTGTTATTGTTATTGTTATTGTTATTGTTATTGTTATTGTTATTGTTATTGTTATTGTTATTGTTATTGTTATTGTTATTGTTATTGTTATTGTTATTGTTATTGTTATTGTTATTGTTATTGTTATTGTTATTGTTATTGTTATTGTTATTGTTATTGTTATTGTTATTGTTATTGTTATTGTTATTGTTATTGTTATTGTTATTGTTATTGTTATTGTTATTGTTATTGTTATTGTTATTGTTATTGTTATTGTTATTGTTATTGTTATTGTTATTGTTATTGTTATTGTTATTGTTATTGTTATTGTTATTGTTATTGTTATTGTTATTGTTATTGTTATTGTTATTGTTATTGTTATTGTTATTGTTATTGTTATTGTTATTGTTATTGTTATTGTTATTGTTATTGTTATTGTTATTGTTATTGTTATTGTTATTGTTATTGTTATTGTTATTGTTATTGTTATTGTTATTGTTATTGTTATTGTTATTGTTATTGTTATTGTTATTGTTATTGTTATTGTTATTGTTATTGTTATTGTTATTGTTATTGTTATTGTTATTGTTA
>CAMUPU010000054.1:7500-10000 GCA_947095535.1 Poecilobothrus nobilitatus | reverse complement strand
TTTTATATTACTAACTTAGATATAAATTTTGCTTTTATTCTTAATCAACTTACATACATTTTTACATGCATACTGCATATTAAACTACATGCAAAGCATACTAAAATAATACATTATTTTTTATACAATTTCAATTATTATATTTATTTAGTTTTAACTAACAAAAATACTTTATTCTTTAATTTAACAATTTTCAATTTAAATAGCCAGTTAGTTCCTTAGAAATTTTAATTAACAATTTACTTATTAATTACGTTAATTTACTAATAAAAAACACAATTAGCGTAAAATTATCTAAAATACAAATATTATATTGTTTTCTAACTTTACTAACTAAAAAAAGGTTAGGTAAAAGATTATTTACTACACTTTTCACTTTAGTAACTACTCACAATTATGTAATTTTTATTTTTACTTTAATTTACAATTTTAATTTTATTAATAATTCACTTGGTACCATTTTAATCTTATTTCTAATAATTAATTATTACATTTATGCATATTTTATTCACATACGAAAGTAAAATTTACTTAAATTAAAACAAAACACATATTATAATATTTACCTTTTTGGTACCTGACAATATTTACACTATAAACTTAACCTATTAATTTTTTATCATTTACTTTTTATTTACTTTTTTCATTTTTCGATTATAATTTTTATAATAATGTGTCAAATCATGTGTCAAAAAATTTTATTTTTTTTTATTTTTTCAACAATTATTCAGTGATTGTTTTTTTTTCCTTTTATTTTTGTACTTTTGATTTTTTTATTATTTTTCAACAATTAACAACAAATTGGATTATTTCTTAATCTAAGTATTTTTTTTATTGATTTCGATTGTTATTCAATAATTACTCTTGTAATGCGATTATTTAGCTGTAATAATAGTTATATTATGGTTTGTGTATTTACTAAATTCTAACATTCTATGTTATGTTTTAAAAAATGGTCTATGATATAGCAAACGTAAAACATTTATTAAACATAGATTATTCTACTCATTTTGATATTAGTAAAGAAAACTAAATGTACAAAAATAATTTTAACATATCTTATTGAAATATTCAAAGCTTAAGAAATAAATTATATAGTGTATGTAGAGGCTTTGATAAATAAGAACTTTAAAAACCAAATTCATGTAATTGTACTTACTGAAATTTGGTTGCATATCACAGAAAATAAATTTTACAATATTGAAGGGTATAACGCTAATTTTTCCAATAGGGACAACTCTTTTGGAGGGGTTGCGATTTATGTGAGAAATGATATAAATAGTTACCAAATATACGGCGAAGAATTTCAAAAAAGTAATATTCTGGGAGTTAAACTACCAAAACAGAACACTAATACCTTTGGTATATACAGGGCACATGAATGTTTTATTGATAAGATAGATTATATAACATCGCAATTCAAAAAAAGTATAATTCTAGGCGATATTAATTTAAATTTACTAAATGCAGAAAAATCCATCTATATTCAAATATTCTATTAAGCAACGGATTCCTAATTTGTAATAAGGTTGATCAAGAATTTGCTACTAGATTTGGTAGGAATTCAAAGACCATTATCGATCATTTCATTAGTGATATTATTCAAAGTAAATACTGGTTTCATGTTTTAGATTCGTGCTTATCTGACCATCAAATGTTTTTTATAAGCATTAATCAAAACCCAATAACAGAGATAAACAATTCTTTTAAAACTATTCTAAATTATGAAAGTATAAGTGCGAATAACTTTTGGAATGACCTACCACTCTTCGCAAATTTTGACGAATTAGTTCTTAAAATGAAAGATATCATAAATATTAACACGCAAATTACTCCAATTAAAAAAATTAAGTAAAAAAAGGCATGGATCACTCAAGAAATCCTAAGTGACATGAAAATAAGAGATTCACTGTTTAAATTTAAAAAAAAATACCCAGATGATTCCCATACGGAAATATTATACAAAAAACACAAACTTTTAGTTAAAACTTTATTAATCGAGGCAAAAAAAAAATATTTTCTAATTTAATTATTAACAACTCGAATAATAGTAAGAAGCTTTGGGATTGTTATAAACACATTATGTTTAATTCCAATATTGTTAATGTAAAACAAACAATAAAAATAATACATCACAACTCCATGATACTAGAACGCGAAAATGATATTGCCACCGCCTTTAACGAGTATTTTTCGAATATTACAAAGGAAATAAATATTTCAATTGATAGCATTGATCTTAATTATATAAACAAATTCAGAAGAAATATCTATACAAATTTCGACCTCTATCTTACTAATTTAGAAGAAATATCTAAAATTATGCAATCTCTGAATTCGGCAGCTGCCACGGGATACGATAACATTTCAACCAAATTAATAAAATGATTTTCGCACCGTTTAGCTCCTGCTTTAGCTACTCTTATTAATAATGCACTTCAACCTAATACTTATCCAAATTCATTAAAAACAGCTTTCATTACATCCGTGTACAAAGGTG
>CAMUPU010000053.1:0-24379 GCA_947095535.1 Poecilobothrus nobilitatus | reverse complement strand
GCCATTTTAAATTTTCACTTTTTTATTTTAATTCACTTTTGTATTAATTTAAAATAAATGTAATTCTTTAATTAATAATTAATCAAAAATCAAATCAATTCGAATTGAGTTTTCTACTAATATAAGTTTATTATACTTATTATTTTTTCCACACAAATTTAAATCTTTAAAAAGTACGAGAACCATTGAGAGCCGATGTATCTATATTTTTCTTAAATTTTCATAATATCTTTGATTTTTGTTTTCTACCTATACAGCTTTTTTTTAAATTTTTATATATAATATTTAATTATTTTTATAAAAATTTTTATGTTTTAAAATCTTAATATAATAAAAAATTTAAAAATATATTAATTTATATGTATATATACATATTTCATTAAAAATTTTTAATCAATTTATTGTAATCCCGATTATTTTAAACATTTGAGTAATAAAAACCTAAAATTCTAATAATAATAATTAAATAATATTAAATTTTTTATTTTTAAAATAATCTTTAATATTATTAATTTAAATTTAAATAATAATATTATTAAAATATATTAATAAAACTTGGAAAATTTCAATTAAGTTTACATTATTCCTATTTAAAATTCTCAATTATTTTTTATTTTTATATGAGATTGAAAAAAATTTCTTTTATTTATTTTATCAGTTTTTTTCAAATAGAATAAATTTTATATATTATTTTATATATTATAAATAATAAAATAACTTTATTTAATCATTTCATTTTATAAAAACATATTTAAAAGCATATTTTAATTAAAATTTGTAATTCATATTAACAAAAACCTAATCTAATATCTAAGTACTATATCCTTATATTCTTCTTATTCAATAATATTTTTTCTTGAAAGGAATTTTTTTGTAAATTATTATTTTTCTTTTAATATTTACATATAACATAATTATTTTAATTTTCAGAATTAAATAAAATATTTTAAGTTTATAATAATTAAGTTATATATGTAAATATATAATTTAAAATAAATATTATGAAATTTTATAGTACCATTAAATTTTATAAAAAAATTTGGAAGTATTCTCATAGAGATTATATTAACTAATATTGTAGAATTTTTTTAAAATGATTTATGTATATAAATTTATGAAATAATTTTTAAAGTTCATAGATATTATATGTACATAATATTAATTAATTGCTATAATATTTTTTTATTAATTTCTAAAAAATATTTTAATATAAAAATAATGTATATTTGAGAAAATTAAAGAAATTACGAAAGGTAAAATTGTATATATAAAGTGTACAATATAGAGTATGTAATTCATAACAAAAGATAATTTTTAGTATAAAAATTGACAAATTATTTGAAAATCTTTTTAAAAATAATTAATTATTTTATACTAATAAATTTATTATTTACATATATTTAACCTTTTTTTTAAAATATACTTAAATTAAATGTCAGGATATTAAGAATTTAGAATTTTTATTTAATTGTGTACTAATTTATTTAAATAATAGGTATGTATATATTTGGGATGTATGTGTATATGAAATAATTATGATTTTTTGAGTTTGTCATAATATAATTTTTTTATTATCATTCATTCATTTAAAAATTTAAATTATAAATTATTTTTATTATTTAAGAAATTTTATGAAATTTTTATTTATATTGTATAAAATATATAGTATGGATAGATAATAATTATTTTATATATGTATGTACATATGTATATAAATATTATATTGAATATTGTGTAACGTGTTGCATATGGATTTGGAAAAGAAAAAAAAAAAAAAAATGAAAAATCAACAGTTAATATTAAAAATTTTTATTATCCTTATAAAGTGAAAAGAAACTGATTTGATAATTTTTTTTTTTTTTGTAAATTGTATATACATATATACTTATAATATAAATGTGATGTAGAATAGAATGTAGAAAATAGAAAAGTAGTATTAGAATTAGATACAATTATGTTAATAATAACATGTTATATGATACAAATAACGATCGAAAAAGTATGTGTATTTGTAACTTAATGATTAAAATTGAATAGATACCTATATAATGTTATGTATATAAAAAAAAAAATTTGTAATACTAAGAATTAAATTTTTTTTTACTCTTTATTTTAAATATTTTTTAGTCCTTAAAAGGACTTTTTTTTTTTTAAATGTGATTTTTTTAGCCATTTATAATAATAATTTAAATCATTTAAATTATTTTGAACTTGTATATTTGGTAACAGCTTTAGTACCTTCACTTACAGCATGTTTTGCAAGTTCACCAGGTAATAATAATCTGACAGCTGTTTGTATTTCGCGACTTGTTATTGTTGAACGTTTATTATAATGAGCTAAACGTGAAGCTTCAGCGGCAATTCTTTCAAAAATATCATTTACAAAACTGTTCATAATACTCATAGCTTTCGATGAAATACCAGTATCTGGATGAACTTGTTTCAATACTTTGAAAATATAAATTGCATAACTTTCCTTACGCTTACGTTTTCTTTTTTTTTCACCACCTTTTGAAATATTTTTTTGTGCTTTACCAGCTTTTTTTGCTGCTTTTCCACTAGTTTTTGGCGGCATCTTTGTTAAATTTTGAAAATTTTCTTATGTCACAAATAAAATAATATAATATTATTAATTTAAATTCAAAAAAAATTCAATCAAATACAAATTGAAATTTAAATTCACTGACTCACACAAATGAACGAATGAACGTATAATACCTTAATACTGTTCGGTAAACAATATTTATGATTTTTACTTTATCCCCTCTGTTAAATAAGTAAACGAGAAATTTAGGTTAAAAAAATATCGAAACGAAAGAAATTTGTGAAATAAAACTATAAATATTATATTCTGTACTGTATATGGTATTATTCATTATTCAATATTCGTGTACTGAGTATCAGTGTACTAATACTGTGTTAATTTTGTGAAGTTTTAATAAAAAAAAAAAAAGGAATAAAAAATGTCTGGGCGTGGTAAAGGTGGAAAAGTTAAAGGAAAAGCAAAATCTCGTTCTAATCGTGCTGGTTTACAATTTCCAGTTGGTCGTATTCATCGTTTATTAAGAAAAGGTAATTATGCTGAACGTGTTGGTGCTGGAGCTCCAGTTTATTTAGCAGCTGTTATGGAATATTTGGCCGCTGAAGTTCTTGAATTAGCTGGTAATGCAGCTAGAGATAATAAAAAAACAAGAATTATTCCAAGGCATTTACAATTGGCAATTCGTAATGACGAAGAATTAAATAAATTATTGTCTGGTGTTACAATTGCTCAAGGAGGTGTTTTACCAAATATTCAAGCTGTTCTTTTACCAAAGAAAACCGAAAAAAAAGCATAAATTAATTAAAAAAAATAAATATGTATATTCCATTTCTATACATTACACGATAAACAAAAAAAAAACCGTCTTTTTAAAGACGAATAAAAAATAAAAAAGAGTATTTAAATAATAAACTTACAATATAAATTATTACAATTCTATTTATCAATATAATATAAAATAAAACAAAAATATTAAACGACACGGCAAATAAATAAAAAAAAAATAATTTAAATTTTTTTCGCAGCTGCTTGAAATTTTTCAATTGATAAGAAATAGTAACAAAATTGAAATGAATACTAACAAAAATGATTTGTATGTATAATTTAATTTTTTTGAATGTGTGCTTGGACGTACTTAATACTAATAAAGATTTATAAAAATTAAAAATGCCGCCAAAAAGATTTTTTCTTTCAAACAATTTTGTAGCAAAAATCATTTTTGTTTTGTATGCATTTTATTTTTGTTTTGAATGTGTTTTCTTTGGACGCACTAATACTAATAATTTATAAAAATTAAAAAACCGGGAAAATGTATTTTTTTCAAACATTTTATATTAATTTTTTTATTCATATCATATAAAATAACTTGATTTTTTTTGTTTAAAAAATTTCAAACCAAATTTTTTAATTATGCTGGATATTTTCTTAAATTTAAATTTTTTTTTTTTAAATTTAATTTTTATTTTACTCTTTTTATTCATATGAAAATAACTAGATTTTTTTTTGTTTAAAAAATTTCAAACCTAATTTTTTAATTATGCTGGATATTTTCTTAAATTTAAATTTTTTTTTTTTAAATTTAATTTTTATTTTACTCTTTTTATTCATATGAAAATAACTAGATTTTTTTTTGTTTAAAAAATTTCAAACCTAATTTTTTAAATTATACTGGATATTTTCTTAAATTTAATTTTTTTTTTTAAATTTAATTTTTATTTTACTCTTTTTATAAAAATTTGTTGGCCTTAAAAAAGGCCGATTGTTCTTTATTAAAAATAAATAATTTTGTTTAACCTCCAAAACCGTATAATGTACGTCCTTGTCTTTTAAGAGCATATACAACATCCATAGCTGTAACTGTTTTCCTTTTAGCGTGTTCTGTGTATGTTACTGCATCACGAATAACATTTTCTAGGAATACCTTTAATACACCACGTGTTTCTTCATAAATTAATCCAGAAATACGTTTTACACCACCACGACGTGCTAAACGACGAATAGCTGGTTTTGTAATACCTTGGATATTATCACGAAGAACTTTACGATGACGTTTAGCTCCTCCCTTTCCTAATCCTTTTCCACCTTTACCACGACCAGTCATTTTTGTATTATTTTAATATGTATTTCACTTTTAAAATTTAAAATTAATTCACAATAAATGTCCAACTAGATGAGATGTTTACACGTCAAATGTTCACAAATTTCTGAATTAGTATGGAAATGACAACCATATTTATTGTTTCATTATTCACTAATACTATTATTACTACACTACATATTCACTTTTCAAACAAAATTTCATAGCAAAAGTTAATACATACAAATTTTTTCCAAATACCCATTTTTAAATTTCAATAATTTCCTTTGATTTGTTCAAATAATTATTTCTGTGTTGGTAGCGTCGGCCAAGCAGTTTTTAAAACATTTAATAGTGTTCAACTTTTTATTAGTATTGAAACACACATTCAAATTAAAAAATTTCAAAATTTACTAAATTTCTTCGGACTAACCTTTTCTTTTGAAAAATTACTTTTTAAAATTTTCCCGCCATTTTATTCATATCATACTATAACACAAATTTATAATTCTAAAAAAAATAATTATGTATTACCTTTATAAAATAAATGATTATATTTTATATTATGTAAATTATAATTTATAAATCATAATTATATTAATCAATTTTACAAAAAATAATAGTTTGAATTTCTTAAAATGTAATTCAGTACCATTTACAAAACTAAAATCACACACTTTCAAAAAATGCCATGCTACTTTACCACTATCAAATATCTATTACTACTACAGGTATATTACTAAATTAATGCTAAATACTGTTGTAACTTTTTTTTTTAAAATAGATATATTTCTATGTATCAGATAATGTATCACAATTTTTCTTTTAATTATTTGCGTCTACTTTTCTAATTTATTATATTAAGAATTTTTTATAATTAAAATAAACAAAAAAATTATATTATATAAGCAATTAGGGATATAATATATCCATATTTTTTTTTGGCGCTAAACATTTTTTTTTTGTGATTCTAAATTCTTAGTATGTGGTGAACACACAAATTTAATGTACATACTACATACATAAATATGTACATACAATTCAAAATAAAAAATAACAATATGATCAATCTAAAAGGATAATATTTATACATTTTCCTTGTTCTTTAATATTTTATTTTAAAAAAAATTATTATAAAAATATTATTTCACATTTTTGTAATGTATATAATATTTTATTGTATCTCTGATATTTTTAAGAATCTTTTTTTCATAAATATGATAGCATTTAGCATAGTTTTTGTTTTTAGTTACTTTTTCATTTTTCATTCCAATACTATTAAAAAAAAAATTGATAAGTTTGAATGTGTTTGGTAGAAATACTATAAATATTACTTCTTGAATAGAAATATCTCATATTGAGAAAGTGATTGAAAGTGTTAACATAACATTTAATTTGTGAATTGTGAAAAATTATTAAATTAAATTGAACTTTTGTTTATAATTTTTGTAGTGAAGTGAAATGGCTCGTACTAAACAAACTGCTCGTAAATCAACTGGTGGAAAAGCGCCACGTAAACAATTAGCAACTAAAGCAGCTAGAAAAAGTGCTCCAGCTACTGGTGGAGTTAAAAAACCACATCGTTATCGTCCAGGTACAGTAGCACTTCGTGAAATTCGTCGTTATCAAAAAAGTACTGAACTTTTAATTCGTAAATTACCATTCCAACGTTTAGTACGTGAAATTGCTCAAGATTTCAAAACAGATTTACGTTTCCAAAGTTCAGCAGTTATGGCTCTTCAAGAAGCAAGTGAAGCTTATTTAGTTGGTTTATTTGAAGATACTAATTTATGTGCTATCCACGCTAAAAGAGTAACTATTATGCCAAAAGATATTCAATTGGCTCGTCGTATTAGAGGTGAACGTGCTTAAAATCTTAAATTCAAGATTGTATATTCAGAAAAAAATCAATATAAAATCGGTCTTTTTAAAGACCACAAAATATTTTTGAAAGTTAGTAAATTATAAAAATTTGAATAAAAAAATTTGTTCTTTATTTTTTATAGAAAAATTTTTATTTAAATTAAAACTTAGTGTATTATCACAATATGCATTTTTGTATTAAATGTATTTTAAAATTATTATATAGTTATGAGTGAATTAAAAAAAAAAATGGTTTTAAAAAAAAAAAGTGCAAAACTAATATTTAAACTTAAATACAGAATATTCAATAAATAATTTATTTTTTTTTTTTTATTGTTTAAAATTCATATGTTGGTTTTTGCTTTTAAAATTATCGTTTTCGTGTATTATTTTATTTTAATTTAACAATAAAATTAAATAACATTACATTTTACATAAATGTAATTAATATCAAAAAGTGAAATAGGTAAACGTAAAGTTATTTTATTAAAAATGATCTTTAACACACACAATGAATAATGATTTCTAAAATGTACACACACATACAATCATTTCTTAAATTAATTTTCAATCCAAAATTTAAAAAAATAACTCAGCATTTATTCTACAACCACACCACACACTTCTAATACACATTACACACACATGCAAACTTAATAGCTAGTATATCCATTTTTCATTTCACTAAACTAAACTATAATTTCATTATTTTTTTTTAAATTGATTTTTGTTTTTTTGTAATTATATTATTATGTAATATAAATATTATATAATAAATACTATATTTTTTTTTTTATTTTACTCTTTTTTTAAAAATTTTGTAGCCTTAATAAAGGCTTTTTTATAAAATATTCTATTCGAACATAATATACACAAATATATTTTTTTATTATGAATTTTTCTTACTTTATTTTTTTGCAACTGGTTTTTTAACAACTGCTTTCTTTGCTCCAGCGGCAGCTTTCTTTGGTTTTGGAGCTTTTGGTTTTTTAGCATCAGTTTTTGATGGTTTTGTTGGCTTTTGTTTTGGAGTTTTACTTTTAACACTTGCCGTTTTTTTAGCTGCTTTTGCTACTGATTTTTCTGATTTTTTCTTTTCACTTAATACCTTTTTAGTTGTTGGTTTTTTTTTCTTTTCTCCAGCTGCTTTTTTTGCTGTACTTGCAGCTTTTTTAACTTTTTTTTCAGTTGTTTTTGGTTTTTTAACTTTTGGTTTAGCTTCTTTTTTAGGTTTTGCTGCTGAAGCAGATAATTTAAATGAACCTGATGCGCCTTTACCTTTTGTTTGAATAAATCTTCCATTTTCTACAGATGATTTTAAATATTTTTTTATAAATGGTGCTAATTTATCAGCATCAACTTTATAGTTTGCAGCCAAATATTTTTTTATTGCCAATAAAGATGATCCACCACGTTCTTTTAAAGTTTTAATTGCTGCATCAACCATTTGAGAAGTTGGTGGATGAGTTGGTTTTGCTTTTGGTTTTTTTACTCCACTTGAAACTTTTTTTGTTGATTTTTTAGCTTCTGCGGGTGCTACTGGAGCTACTGCTACTTCTGTATTTTCAGCCATTTTAAATTTTCACTTTTTTATTTTAATTCACTTTTGTATTAATTTAAAATAAATGTAATTCTTTAATTAATAATTAATCAAAAATCAAATCAATTCGAATTGAGTTTTCTACTAATATAAGTTTATTATACTTATTATTTTTTCCACACAAATTTAAATCTTTAAAAAGTACGAGAACCATTGAGAGCCGATGTATCTATATTTTTCTTAAATTTTCATAATATCTTTGATTTTTGTTTTCTACCTATACAGCTTTTTTTTAAATTTTTATATATAATATTTAATTATTTTTATAAAAATTTTTATGTTTTAAAATCTTAATATAATAAAAAATTTAAAAATATATTAATTTATATGTATATATACATATTTCATTAAAAATTTTTAATCAATTTATTGTAATCCCGATTATTTTAAACATTTGAGTAATAAAAACCTAAAATTCTAATAATAATAATTAAATAATATTAAATTTTTTATTTTTAAAATAATCTTTAATATTATTAATTTAAATTTAAATAATAATATTATTAAAATATATTAATAAAACTTGGAAAATTTCAATTAAGTTTACATTATTCCTATTTAAAATTCTCAATTATTTTTTATTTTTATATGAGATTGAAAAAAATTTCTTTTATTTATTTTATCAGTTTTTTTCAAATAGAATAAATTTTATATATTATTTTATATATTATAAATAATAAAATAACTTTATTTAATCATTTCATTTTATAAAAACATATTTAAAAGCATATTTTAATTAAAATTTGTAATTCATATTAACAAAAACCTAATCTAATATCTAAGTACTATATCCTTATATTCTTCTTATTCAATAATATTTTTTCTTGAAAGGAATTTTTTTGTAAATTATTATTTTTCTTTTAATATTTACATATAACATAATTATTTTAATTTTCAGAATTAAATAAAATATTTTAAGTTTATAATAATTAAGTTATATATGTAAATATATAATTTAAAATAAATATTATGAAATTTTATAGTACCATTAAATTTTATAAAAAAATTTGGAAGTATTCTCATAGAGATTATATTAACTAATATTGTAGAATTTTTTTAAAATGATTTATGTATATAAATTTATGAAATAATTTTTAAAGTTCATAGATATTATATGTACATAATATTAATTAATTGCTATAATATTTTTTTATTAATTTCTAAAAAATATTTTAATATAAAAATAATGTATATTTGAGAAAATTAAAGAAATTACGAAAGGTAAAATTGTATATATAAAGTGTACAATATAGAGTATGTAATTCATAACAAAAGATAATTTTTAGTATAAAAATTGACAAATTATTTGAAAATCTTTTTAAAAATAATTAATTATTTTATACTAATAAATTTATTATTTACATATATTTAACCTTTTTTTTAAAATATACTTAAATTAAATGTCAGGATATTAAGAATTTAGAATTTTTATTTAATTGTGTACTAATTTATTTAAATAATAGGTATGTATATATTTGGGATGTATGTGTATATGAAATAATTATGATTTTTTGAGTTTGTCATAATATAATTTTTTTATTATCATTCATTCATTTAAAAATTTAAATTATAAATTATTTTTATTATTTAAGAAATTTTATGAAATTTTTATTTATATTGTATAAAATATATAGTATGGATAGATAATAATTATTTTATATATGTATGTACATATGTATATAAATATTATATTGAATATTGTGTAACGTGTTGCATATGGATTTGGAAAAGAAAAAAAAAAAAAAAATGAAAAATCAACAGTTAATATTAAAAATTTTTATTATCCTTATAAAGTGAAAAGAAACTGATTTGATAATTTTTTTTTTTTTTGTAAATTGTATATACATATATACTTATAATATAAATGTGATGTAGAATAGAATGTAGAAAATAGAAAAGTAGTATTAGAATTAGATACAATTATGTTAATAATAACATGTTATATGATACAAATAACGATCGAAAAAGTATGTGTATTTGTAACTTAATGATTAAAATTGAATAGATACCTATATAATGTTATGTATATAAAAAAAAAAATTTGTAATACTAAGAATTAAATTTTTTTTTACTCTTTATTTTAAATATTTTTTAGTCCTTAAAAGGACTTTTTTTTTTTTAAATGTGATTTTTTTAGCCATTTATAATAATAATTTAAATCATTTAAATTATTTTGAACTTGTATATTTGGTAACAGCTTTAGTACCTTCACTTACAGCATGTTTTGCAAGTTCACCAGGTAATAATAATCTGACAGCTGTTTGTATTTCGCGACTTGTTATTGTTGAACGTTTATTATAATGAGCTAAACGTGAAGCTTCAGCGGCAATTCTTTCAAAAATATCATTTACAAAACTGTTCATAATACTCATAGCTTTCGATGAAATACCAGTATCTGGATGAACTTGTTTCAATACTTTGAAAATATAAATTGCATAACTTTCCTTACGCTTACGTTTTCTTTTTTTTTCACCACCTTTTGAAATATTTTTTTGTGCTTTACCAGCTTTTTTTGCTGCTTTTCCACTAGTTTTTGGCGGCATCTTTGTTAAATTTTGAAAATTTTCTTATGTCACAAATAAAATAATATAATATTATTAATTTAAATTCAAAAAAAATTCAATCAAATACAAATTGAAATTTAAATTCACTGACTCACACAAATGAACGAATGAACGTATAATACCTTAATACTGTTCGGTAAACAATATTTATGATTTTTACTTTATCCCCTCTGTTAAATAAGTAAACGAGAAATTTAGGTTAAAAAAATATCGAAACGAAAGAAATTTGTGAAATAAAACTATAAATATTATATTCTGTACTGTATATGGTATTATTCATTATTCAATATTCGTGTACTGAGTATCAGTGTACTAATACTGTGTTAATTTTGTGAAGTTTTAATAAAAAAAAAAAAAGGAATAAAAAATGTCTGGGCGTGGTAAAGGTGGAAAAGTTAAAGGAAAAGCAAAATCTCGTTCTAATCGTGCTGGTTTACAATTTCCAGTTGGTCGTATTCATCGTTTATTAAGAAAAGGTAATTATGCTGAACGTGTTGGTGCTGGAGCTCCAGTTTATTTAGCAGCTGTTATGGAATATTTGGCCGCTGAAGTTCTTGAATTAGCTGGTAATGCAGCTAGAGATAATAAAAAAACAAGAATTATTCCAAGGCATTTACAATTGGCAATTCGTAATGACGAAGAATTAAATAAATTATTGTCTGGTGTTACAATTGCTCAAGGAGGTGTTTTACCAAATATTCAAGCTGTTCTTTTACCAAAGAAAACCGAAAAAAAAGCATAAATTAATTAAAAAAAATAAATATGTATATTCCATTTCTATACATTACACGATAAACAAAAAAAAAACCGTCTTTTTAAAGACGAATAAAAAATAAAAAAGAGTATTTAAATAATAAACTTACAATATAAATTATTACAATTCTATTTATCAATATAATATAAAATAAAACAAAAATATTAAACGACACGGCAAATAAATAAAAAAAAAATAATTTAAATTTTTTTCGCAGCTGCTTGAAATTTTTCAATTGATAAGAAATAGTAACAAAATTGAAATGAATACTAACAAAAATGATTTGTATGTATAATTTAATTTTTTTGAATGTGTGCTTGGACGTACTTAATACTAATAAAGATTTATAAAAATTAAAAATGCCGCCAAAAAGATTTTTTCTTTCAAACAATTTTGTAGCAAAAATCATTTTTGTTTTGTATGCATTTTATTTTTGTTTTGAATGTGTTTTCTTTGGACGCACTAATACTAATAATTTATAAAAGTTAAAAAACCGGGAAAATGTATTTTTTTCAAACATTTTATATTAATTTTTTTATTCATATCATATAAAATAACTTGATTTTTTTTGTTTAAAAAATTTCAAACCAAATTTTTTAATTATGCTGGATATTTTCTTAAATTTAAATTTTTTTTTTTTAAATTTAATTTTTATTTTACTCTTTTTATTCATATGAAAATAACTAGATTTTTTTTTGTTTAAAAAATTTCAAACCTAATTTTTTAATTATGCTGGATATTTTCTTAAATTTAAATTTTTTTTTTTTAAATTTAATTTTTATTTTACTCTTTTTATTCATATGAAAATAACTAGATTTTTTTTTGTTTAAAAAATTTCAAACCTAATTTTTTAAATTATACTGGATATTTTCTTAAATTTAATTTTTTTTTTTAAATTTAATTTTTATTTTACTCTTTTTATAAAAATTTGTTGGCCTTAAAAAAGGCCGATTGTTCTTTATTAAAAATAAATAATTTTGTTTAACCTCCAAAACCGTATAATGTACGTCCTTGTCTTTTAAGAGCATATACAACATCCATAGCTGTAACTGTTTTCCTTTTAGCGTGTTCTGTGTATGTTACTGCATCACGAATAACATTTTCTAGGAATACCTTTAATACACCACGTGTTTCTTCATAAATTAATCCAGAAATACGTTTTACACCACCACGACGTGCTAAACGACGAATAGCTGGTTTTGTAATACCTTGGATATTATCACGAAGAACTTTACGATGACGTTTAGCTCCTCCCTTTCCTAATCCTTTTCCACCTTTACCACGACCAGTCATTTTTGTATTATTTTAATATGTATTTCACTTTTAAAATTTAAAATTAATTCACAATAAATGTCCAACTAGATGAGATGTTTACACGTCAAATGTTCACAAATTTCTGAATTAGTATGGAAATGACAACCATATTTATTGTTTCATTATTCACTAATACTATTATTACTACACTACATATTCACTTTTCAAACAAAATTTCATAGCAAAAGTTAATACATACAAATTTTTTCCAAATACCCATTTTTAAATTTCAATAATTTCCTTTGATTTGTTCAAATAATTATTTCTGTGTTGGTAGCGTCGGCCAAGCAGTTTTTAAAACATTTAATAGTGTTCAACTTTTTATTAGTATTGAAACACACATTCAAATTAAAAAATTTCAAAATTTACTAAATTTCTTCGGACTAACCTTTTCTTTTGAAAAATTACTTTTTAAAATTTTCCCGCCATTTTATTCATATCATACTATAACACAAATTTATAATTCTAAAAAAAATAATTATGTATTACCTTTATAAAATAAATGATTATATTTTATATTATGTAAATTATAATTTATAAATCATAATTATATTAATCAATTTTACAAAAAATAATAGTTTGAATTTCTTAAAATGTAATTCAGTACCATTTACAAAACTAAAATCACACACTTTCAAAAAATGCCATGCTACTTTACCACTATCAAATATCTATTACTACTACAGGTATATTACTAAATTAATGCTAAATACTGTTGTAACTTTTTTTTTTAAAATAGATATATTTCTATGTATCAGATAATGTATCACAATTTTTCTTTTAATTATTTGCGTCTACTTTTCTAATTTATTATATTAAGAATTTTTTATAATTAAAATAAACAAAAAAATTATATTATATAAGCAATTAGGGATATAATATATCCATATTTTTTTTTGGCGCTAAACATTTTTTTTTTGTGATTCTAAATTCTTAGTATGTGGTGAACACACAAATTTAATGTACATACTACATACATAAATATGTACATACAATTCAAAATAAAAAATAACAATATGATCAATCTAAAAGGATAATATTTATACATTTTCCTTGTTCTTTAATATTTTATTTTAAAAAAAATTATTATAAAAATATTATTTCACATTTTTGTAATGTATATAATATTTTATTGTATCTCTGATATTTTTAAGAATCTTTTTTTCATAAATATGATAGCATTTAGCATAGTTTTTGTTTTTAGTTACTTTTTCATTTTTCATTCCAATACTATTAAAAAAAAAATTGATAAGTTTGAATGTGTTTGGTAGAAATACTATAAATATTACTTCTTGAATAGAAATATCTCATATTGAGAAAGTGATTGAAAGTGTTAACATAACATTTAATTTGTGAATTGTGAAAAATTATTAAATTAAATTGAACTTTTGTTTATAATTTTTGTAGTGAAGTGAAATGGCTCGTACTAAACAAACTGCTCGTAAATCAACTGGTGGAAAAGCGCCACGTAAACAATTAGCAACTAAAGCAGCTAGAAAAAGTGCTCCAGCTACTGGTGGAGTTAAAAAACCACATCGTTATCGTCCAGGTACAGTAGCACTTCGTGAAATTCGTCGTTATCAAAAAAGTACTGAACTTTTAATTCGTAAATTACCATTCCAACGTTTAGTACGTGAAATTGCTCAAGATTTCAAAACAGATTTACGTTTCCAAAGTTCAGCAGTTATGGCTCTTCAAGAAGCAAGTGAAGCTTATTTAGTTGGTTTATTTGAAGATACTAATTTATGTGCTATCCACGCTAAAAGAGTAACTATTATGCCAAAAGATATTCAATTGGCTCGTCGTATTAGAGGTGAACGTGCTTAAAATCTTAAATTCAAGATTGTATATTCAGAAAAAAATCAATATAAAATCGGTCTTTTTAAAGACCACAAAATATTTTTGAAAGTTAGTAAATTATAAAAATTTGAATAAAAAAATTTGTTCTTTATTTTTTATAGAAAAATTTTTATTTAAATTAAAACTTAGTGTATTATCACAATATGCATTTTTGTATTAAATGTATTTTAAAATTATTATATAGTTATGAGTGAATTAAAAAAAAAAATGGTTTTAAAAAAAAAAAGTGCAAAACTAATATTTAAACTTAAATACAGAATATTCAATAAATAATTTATTTTTTTTTTTTTATTGTTTAAAATTCATATGTTGGTTTTTGCTTTTAAAATTATCGTTTTCGTGTATTATTTTATTTTAATTTAACAATAAAATTAAATAACATTACATTTTACATAAATGTAATTAATATCAAAAAGTGAAATAGGTAAACGTAAAGTTATTTTATTAAAAATGATCTTTAACACACACAATGAATAATGATTTCTAAAATGTACACACACATACAATCATTTCTTAAATTAATTTTCAATCCAAAATTTAAAAAAATAACTCAGCATTTATTCTACAACCACACCACACACTTCTAATACACATTACACACACATGCAAACTTAATAGCTAGTATATCCATTTTTCATTTCACTAAACTAAACTATAATTTCATTATTTTTTTTTAAATTGATTTTTGTTTTTTTGTAATTATATTATTATGTAATATAAATATTATATAATAAATACTATATTTTTTTTTTTATTTTACTCTTTTTTTAAAAATTTTGTAGCCTTAATAAAGGCTTTTTTATAAAATATTCTATTCGAACATAATATACACAAATATATTTTTTTATTATGAATTTTTCTTACTTTATTTTTTTGCAACTGGTTTTTTAACAACTGCTTTCTTTGCTCCAGCGGCAGCTTTCTTTGGTTTTGGAGCTTTTGGTTTTTTAGCATCAGTTTTTGATGGTTTTGTTGGCTTTTGTTTTGGAGTTTTACTTTTAACACTTGCCGTTTTTTTAGCTGCTTTTGCTACTGATTTTTCTGATTTTTTCTTTTCACTTAATACCTTTTTAGTTGTTGGTTTTTTTTTCTTTTCTCCAGCTGCTTTTTTTGCTGTACTTGCAGCTTTTTTAACTTTTTTTTCAGTTGTTTTTGGTTTTTTAACTTTTGGTTTAGCTTCTTTTTTAGGTTTTGCTGCTGAAGCAGATAATTTAAATGAACCTGATGCGCCTTTACCTTTTGTTTGAATAAATCTTCCATTTTCTACAGATGATTTTAAATATTTTTTTATAAATGGTGCTAATTTATCAGCATCAACTTTATAGTTTGCAGCCAAATATTTTTTTATTGCCAATAAAGATGATCCACCACGTTCTTTTAAAGTTTTAATTGCTGCATCAACCATTTGAGAAGTTGGTGGATGAGTTGGTTTTGCTTTTGGTTTTTTTACTCCACTTGAAACTTTTTTTGTTGATTTTTTAGCTTCTGCGGGTGCTACTGGAGCTACTGCTACTTCTGTATTTTCAGCCATTTTAAATTTTCACTTTTTTATTTTAATTCACTTTTGTATTAATTTAAAATAAATGTAATTCTTTAATTAATAATTAATCAAAAATCAAATCAATTCGAATTGAGTTTTCTACTAATATAAGTTTATTATACTTATTATTTTTTCCACACAAATTTAAATCTTTAAAAAGTACGAGAACCATTGAGAGCCGATGTATCTATATTTTTCTTAAATTTTCATAATATCTTTGATTTTTGTTTTCTACCTATACAGCTTTTTTTTAAATTTTTATATATAATATTTAATTATTTTTATAAAAATTTTTATGTTTTAAAATCTTAATATAATAAAAAATTTAAAAATATATTAATTTATATGTATATATACATATTTCATTAAAAATTTTTAATCAATTTATTGTAATCCCGATTATTTTAAACATTTGAGTAATAAAAACCTAAAATTCTAATAATAATAATTAAATAATATTAAATTTTTTATTTTTAAAATAATCTTTAATATTATTAATTTAAATTTAAATAATAATATTATTAAAATATATTAATAAAACTTGGAAAATTTCAATTAAGTTTACATTATTCCTATTTAAAATTCTCAATTATTTTTTATTTTTATATGAGATTGAAAAAAATTTCTTTTATTTATTTTATCAGTTTTTTTCAAATAGAATAAATTTTATATATTATTTTATATATTATAAATAATAAAATAACTTTATTTAATCATTTCATTTTATAAAAACATATTTAAAAGCATATTTTAATTAAAATTTGTAATTCATATTAACAAAAACCTAATCTAATATCTAAGTACTATATCCTTATATTCTTCTTATTCAATAATATTTTTTCTTGAAAGGAATTTTTTTGTAAATTATTATTTTTCTTTTAATATTTACATATAACATAATTATTTTAATTTTCAGAATTAAATAAAATATTTTAAGTTTATAATAATTAAGTTATATATGTAAATATATAATTTAAAATAAATATTATGAAATTTTATAGTACCATTAAATTTTATAAAAAAATTTGGAAGTATTCTCATAGAGATTATATTAACTAATATTGTAGAATTTTTTTAAAATGATTTATGTATATAAATTTATGAAATAATTTTTAAAGTTCATAGATATTATATGTACATAATATTAATTAATTGCTATAATATTTTTTTATTAATTTCTAAAAAATATTTTAATATAAAAATAATGTATATTTGAGAAAATTAAAGAAATTACGAAAGGTAAAATTGTATATATAAAGTGTACAATATAGAGTATGTAATTCATAACAAAAGATAATTTTTAGTATAAAAATTGACAAATTATTTGAAAATCTTTTTAAAAATAATTAATTATTTTATACTAATAAATTTATTATTTACATATATTTAACCTTTTTTTTAAAATATACTTAAATTAAATGTCAGGATATTAAGAATTTAGAATTTTTATTTAATTGTGTACTAATTTATTTAAATAATAGGTATGTATATATTTGGGATGTATGTGTATATGAAATAATTATGATTTTTTGAGTTTGTCATAATATAATTTTTTTATTATCATTCATTCATTTAAAAATTTAAATTATAAATTATTTTTATTATTTAAGAAATTTTATGAAATTTTTATTTATATTGTATAAAATATATAGTATGGATAGATAATAATTATTTTATATATGTATGTACATATGTATATAAATATTATATTGAATATTGTGTAACGTGTTGCATATGGATTTGGAAAAGAAAAAAAAAAAAAAAATGAAAAATCAACAGTTAATATTAAAAATTTTTATTATCCTTATAAAGTGAAAAGAAACTGATTTGATAATTTTTTTTTTTTTTGTAAATTGTATATACATATATACTTATAATATAAATGTGATGTAGAATAGAATGTAGAAAATAGAAAAGTAGTATTAGAATTAGATACAATTATGTTAATAATAACATGTTATATGATACAAATAACGATCGAAAAAGTATGTGTATTTGTAACTTAATGATTAAAATTGAATAGATACCTATATAATGTTATGTATATAAAAAAAAAAATTTGTAATACTAAGAATTAAATTTTTTTTTACTCTTTATTTTAAATATTTTTTAGTCCTTAAAAGGACTTTTTTTTTTTTAAATGTGATTTTTTTAGCCATTTATAATAATAATTTAAATCATTTAAATTATTTTGAACTTGTATATTTGGTAACAGCTTTAGTACCTTCACTTACAGCATGTTTTGCAAGTTCACCAGGTAATAATAATCTGACAGCTGTTTGTATTTCGCGACTTGTTATTGTTGAACGTTTATTATAATGAGCTAAACGTGAAGCTTCAGCGGCAATTCTTTCAAAAATATCATTTACAAAACTGTTCATAATACTCATAGCTTTCGATGAAATACCAGTATCTGGATGAACTTGTTTCAATACTTTGAAAATATAAATTGCATAACTTTCCTTACGCTTACGTTTTCTTTTTTTTTCACCACCTTTTGAAATATTTTTTTGTGCTTTACCAGCTTTTTTTGCTGCTTTTCCACTAGTTTTTGGCGGCATCTTTGTTAAATTTTGAAAATTTTCTTATGTCACAAATAAAATAATATAATATTATTAATTTAAATTCAAAAAAAATTCAATCAAATACAAATTGAAATTTAAATTCACTGACTCACACAAATGAACGAATGAACGTATAATACCTTAATACTGTTCGGTAAACAATATTTATGATTTTTACTTTATCCCCTCTGTTAAATAAGTAAACGAGAAATTTAGGTTAAAAAAATATCGAAACGAAAGAAATTTGTGAAATAAAACTATAAATATTATATTCTGTACTGTATATGGTATTATTCATTATTCAATATTCGTGTACTGAGTATCAGTGTACTAATACTGTGTTAATTTTGTGAAGTTTTAATAAAAAAAAAAAAAGGAATAAAAAATGTCTGGGCGTGGTAAAGGTGGAAAAGTTAAAGGAAAAGCAAAATCTCGTTCTAATCGTGCTGGTTTACAATTTCCAGTTGGTCGTATTCATCGTTTATTAAGAAAAGGTAATTATGCTGAACGTGTTGGTGCTGGAGCTCCAGTTTATTTAGCAGCTGTTATGGAATATTTGGCCGCTGAAGTTCTTGAATTAGCTGGTAATGCAGCTAGAGATAATAAAAAAACAAGAATTATTCCAAGGCATTTACAATTGGCAATTCGTAATGACGAAGAATTAAATAAATTATTGTCTGGTGTTACAATTGCTCAAGGAGGTGTTTTACCAAATATTCAAGCTGTTCTTTTACCAAAGAAAACCGAAAAAAAAGCATAAATTAATTAAAAAAAATAAATATGTATATTCCATTTCTATACATTACACGATAAACAAAAAAAAAACCGTCTTTTTAAAGACGAATAAAAAATAAAAAAGAGTATTTAAATAATAAACTTACAATATAAATTATTACAATTCTATTTATCAATATAATATAAAATAAAACAAAAATATTAAACGACACGGCAAATAAATAAAAAAAAAATAATTTAAATTTTTTTCGCAGCTGCTTGAAATTTTTCAATTGATAAGAAATAGTAACAAAATTGAAATGAATACTAACAAAAATGATTTGTATGTATAATTTAATTTTTTTGAATGTGTGCTTGGACGTACTTAATACTAATAAAGATTTATAAAAATTAAAAATGCCGCCAAAAAGATTTTTTCTTTCAAACAATTTTGTAGCAAAAATCATTTTTGTTTTGTATGCATTTTATTTTTGTTTTGAATGTGTTTTCTTTGGACGCACTAATACTAATAATTTATAAAAATTAAAAAACCGGGAAAATGTATTTTTTTCAAACATTTTATATTAATTTTTTTATTCATATCATATAAAATAACTTGATTTTTTTTGTTTAAAAAATTTCAAACCAAATTTTTTAATTATGCTGGATATTTTCTTAAATTTAAATTTTTTTTTTTTAAATTTAATTTTTATTTTACTCTTTTTATTCATATGAAAATAACTAGATTTTTTTTTGTTTAAAAAATTTCAAACCTAATTTTTTAATTATGCTGGATATTTTCTTAAATTTAAATTTTTTTTTTTTAAATTTAATTTTTATTTTACTCTTTTTATTCATATGAAAATAACTAGATTTTTTTTTGTTTAAAAAATTTCAAACCTAATTTTTTAAATTATACTGGATATTTTCTTAAATTTAATTTTTTTTTTTAAATTTAATTTTTATTTTACTCTTTTTATAAAAATTTGTTGGCCTTAAAAAAGGCCGATTGTTCTTTATTAAAAATAAATAATTTTGTTTAACCTCCAAAACCGTATAATGTACGTCCTTGTCTTTTAAGAGCATATACAACATCCATAGCTGTAACTGTTTTCCTTTTAGCGTGTTCTGTGTATGTTACTGCATCACGAATAACATTTTCTAGGAATACCTTTAATACACCACGTGTTTCTTCATAAATTAATCCAGAAATACGTTTTACACCACCACGACGTGCTAAACGACGAATAGCTGGTTTTGTAATACCTTGGATATTATCACGAAGAACTTTACGATGACGTTTAGCTCCTCCCTTTCCTAATCCTTTTCCACCTTTACCACGACCAGTCATTTTTGTATTATTTTAATATGTATTTCACTTTTAAAATTTAAAATTAATTCACAATAAATGTCCAACTAGATGAGATGTTTACACGTCAAATGTTCACAAATTTCTGAATTAGTATGGAAATGACAACCATATTTATTGTTTCATTATTCACTAATACTATTATTACTACACTACATATTCACTTTTCAAACAAAATTTCATAGCAAAAGTTAATACATACAAATTTTTTCCAAATACCCATTTTTAAATTTCAATAATTTCCTTTGATTTGTTCAAATAATTATTTCTGTGTTGGTAGCGTCGGCCAAGCAGTTTTTAAAACATTTAATAGTGTTCAACTTTTTATTAGTATTGAAACACACATTCAAATTAAAAAATTTCAAAATTTACTAAATTTCTTCGGACTAACCTTTTCTTTTGAAAAATTACTTTTTAAAATTTTCCCGCCATTTTATTCATATCATACTATAACACAAATTTATAATTCTAAAAAAAATAATTATGTATTACCTTTATAAAATAAATGATTATATTTTATATTATGTAAATTATAATTTATAAATCATAATTATATTAATCAATTTTACAAAAAATAATAGTTTGAATTTCTTAAAATGTAATTCAGTACCATTTACAAAACTAAAATCACACACTTTCAAAAAATGCCATGCTACTTTACCACTATCAAATATCTATTACTACTACAGGTATATTACTAAATTAATGCTAAATACTGTTGTAACTTTTTTTTTTAAAATAGATATATTTCTATGTATCAGATAATGTATCACAATTTTTCTTTTAATTATTTGCGTCTACTTTTCTAATTTATTATATTAAGAATTTTTTATAATTAAAATAAACAAAAAAATTATATTATATAAGCAATTAGGGATATAATATATCCATATTTTTTTTTGGCGCTAAACATTTTTTTTTTGTGATTCTAAATTCTTAGTATGTGGTGAACACACAAATTTAATGTACATACTACATACATAAATATGTACATACAATTCAAAATAAAAAATAACAATATGATCAATCTAAAAGGATAATATTTATACATTTTCCTTGTTCTTTAATATTTTATTTTAAAAAAAATTATTATAAAAATATTATTTCACATTTTTGTAATGTATATAATATTTTATTGTATCTCTGATATTTTTAAGAATCTTTTTTTCATAAATATGATAGCATTTAGCATAGTTTTTGTTTTTAGTTACTTTTTCATTTTTCATTCCAATACTATTAAAAAAAAAATTGATAAGTTTGAATGTGTTTGGTAGAAATACTATAAATATTACTTCTTGAATAGAAATATCTCATATTGAGAAAGTGATTGAAAGTGTTAACATAACATTTAATTTGTGAATTGTGAAAAATTATTAAATTAAATTGAACTTTTGTTTATAATTTTTGTAGTGAAGTGAAATGGCTCGTACTAAACAAACTGCTCGTAAATCAACTGGTGGAAAAGCGCCACGTAAACAATTAGCAACTAAAGCAGCTAGAAAAAGTGCTCCAGCTACTGGTGGAGTTAAAAAACCACATCGTTATCGTCCAGGTACAGTAGCACTTCGTGAAATTCGTCGTTATCAAAAAAGTACTGAACTTTTAATTCGTAAATTACCATTCCAACGTTTAGTACGTGAAATTGCTCAAGATTTCAAAACAGATTTACGTTTCCAAAGTTCAGCAGTTATGGCTCTTCAAGAAGCAAGTGAAGCTTATTTAGTTGGTTTATTTGAAGATACTAATTTATGTGCTATCCACGCTAAAAGAGTAACTATTATGCCAAAAGATATTCAATTGGCTCGTCGTATTAGAGGTGAACGTGCTTAAAATCTTAAATTCAAGATTGTATATTCAGAAAAAAATCAATATAAAATCGGTCTTTTTAAAGACCACAAAATATTTTTGAAAGTTAGTAAATTATAAAAATTTGAATAAAAAAATTTGTTCTTTATTTTTTATAGAAAAATTTTTATTTAAATTAAAACTTAGTGTATTATCACAATATGCATTTTTGTATTAAATGTATTTTAAAATTATTATATAGTTATGAGTGAATTAAAAAAAAAAATGGTTTTAAAAAAAAAAAGTGCAAAACTAATATTTAAACTTAAATACAGAATATTCAATAAATAATTTATTTTTTTTTTTTTATTGTTTAAAATTCATATGTTGGTTTTTGCTTTTAAAATTATCGTTTTCGTGTATTATTTTATTTTAATTTAACAATAAAATTAAATAACATTACATTTTACATAAATGTAATTAATATCAAAAAGTGAAATAG
Source organism: Poecilobothrus nobilitatus (assembly GCA_947095535.1). Lineage (NCBI taxonomy): Eukaryota > Metazoa > Arthropoda > Insecta > Diptera > Dolichopodidae > Poecilobothrus > Poecilobothrus nobilitatus. The sequence continues at coordinate 1,331 of CAMUPU010000053.1, read as the reverse complement.
GTAAACGTAAAGTTATTTTATTAAAAATGATCTTTAACACACACAATGAATAATGATTTCTAAAATGTACACACACATACAATCATTTCTTAAATTAATTTTCAATCCAAAATTTAAAAAAATAACTCAGCATTTATTCTACAACCACACCACACACTTCTAATACACATTACACACACATGCAAACTTAATAGCTAGTATATCCATTTTTCATTTCACTAAACTAAACTATAATTTCATTATTTTTTTTTAAATTGATTTTTGTTTTTTTGTAATTATATTATTATGTAATATAAATATTATATAATAAATACTATATTTTTTTTTTTATTTTACTCTTTTTTTAAAAATTTTGTAGCCTTAATAAAGGCTTTTTTATAAAATATTCTATTCGAACATAATATACACAAATATATTTTTTTATTATGAATTTTTCTTACTTTATTTTTTTGCAACTGGTTTTTTAACAACTGCTTTCTTTGCTCCAGCGGCAGCTTTCTTTGGTTTTGGAGCTTTTGGTTTTTTAGCATCAGTTTTTGATGGTTTTGTTGGCTTTTGTTTTGGAGTTTTACTTTTAACACTTGCCGTTTTTTTAGCTGCTTTTGCTACTGATTTTTCTGATTTTTTCTTTTCACTTAATACCTTTTTAGTTGTTGGTTTTTTTTTCTTTTCTCCAGCTGCTTTTTTTGCTGTACTTGCAGCTTTTTTAACTTTTTTTTCAGTTGTTTTTGGTTTTTTAACTTTTGGTTTAGCTTCTTTTTTAGGTTTTGCTGCTGAAGCAGATAATTTAAATGAACCTGATGCGCCTTTACCTTTTGTTTGAATAAATCTTCCATTTTCTACAGATGATTTTAAATATTTTTTTATAAATGGTGCTAATTTATCAGCATCAACTTTATAGTTTGCAGCCAAATATTTTTTTATTGCCAATAAAGATGATCCACCACGTTCTTTTAAAGTTTTAATTGCTGCATCAACCATTTGAGAAGTTGGTGGATGAGTTGGTTTTGCTTTTGGTTTTTTTACTCCACTTGAAACTTTTTTTGTTGATTTTTTAGCTTCTGCGGGTGCTACTGGAGCTACTGCTACTTCTGTATTTTCAGCCATTTTAAATTTTCACTTTTTTATTTTAATTCACTTTTGTATTAATTTAAAATAAATGTAATTCTTTAATTAATAATTAATCAAAAATCAAATCAATTCGAATTGAGTTTTCTACTAATATAAGTTTATTATACTTATTATTTTTTCCACACAAATTTAAATCTTTAAAAAGTACGAGAACCATTGAGAGCCGATGTATCTATATTTTTCTTAAATTTTCATAATAT
>CAMUPU010000052.1:0-24393 GCA_947095535.1 Poecilobothrus nobilitatus | reverse complement strand
CACGAATGGAATTAAATAAGAAGGTAGACCCAAAAAACTTTAAAATTAATAATATTGAAAATAGAAAAAATGGAATAATTATCGTGGAAGCGGAGAATGTACAGGAAAGAAATAAAATCAAATCTACAATAGAAAGTAAATTATAGGAGAAGTATCAAGTCAAAATTCCTACTGAACTAAAACCAAGAATTGATATTGTACATATGACCTCAAAGTATTCGGGTGATGAATTGATAAATAAACTAAAAGATCAAAATCAACACTTAGAAGTGAGTGAAATTAAATTAATAAAATGTACGAGGTAAATAAATATAATGATATAAAATATAATGCCATTATTGAAATTGATAAGGAGTCTTTTCCAAAAGCAATTGTAAATGAAAAAGTATCAATTGGTTGGGAACGCTGCAAAGTGTTTGATGCCTTAAGAGTGCTTAGATGCTTTAAATGTAAAGGATTCAACCATAAAGCGGCTGAGTGTAAAAATGATGAAGCTTGTTCAAATTGTCTTCAGAAACATACCAACAGTGAGTGCAAAGACAAGAAAGTAGTTAAATGTATTAATTGCATTGAAGCTAATAAGAGGCTGAAACTAAATTTAGATAATGACCATGACACTTTCAGTAAAAACTGCCCAGTTTATCTAAATAAATTAAGCATAATAAAAAAGAAAATTGGTTATTAGCAATTACAGGCAAATGCTGACGAATTAGTTAAAAATAATTCGATGAATTTAAGTGAAACTTCACTAAATACTTCTCCTGAATATGCAGAAAACTGCAGTTGTACTAATTTGAATGAACAAACGGAAAAAGCATTAACCTCAAAATCAACTAATTCAACTAACCAAATAACAATAAATAAACCACCTGATAAAAATAAATATTCAAAAAATGTAACTGCTTCATCAGCAAATTATAATAAAAAAGTAATAACAAAAGAAACTGCTTCTAAAAAAAATTCTTTAAATAAAATGAATCACAATGTGTTTAATAAATATCTACCTAAACTATGGGGTAATAAGAAAAACATTATAAACACAAAAAATAAGATCAATAATGTTAATAATATAACAAATAATGGAAATAATAATATTAAAAATGAAAATACTAATAATATCAATGATATAAATCCTATTAATGACATTCCAATTCCTAATTATTCGAATTGGATCAAAGGTGAAACGCTTAATCCTCAAACAAAACCTGAATTTTTAAAGAAAGACCATTTTGTCACACTGGAACCACCAATAGTAAAATTAACACCCAAAGCAGTAGAGGAAGGTGACAGTATATATGTGCTTTCGCGGCTAAGGGATTTCAGAATTTACAATAATGTCAGGCTCTTCCTTTCATACTTTTATGATCATACTGATATATGTTATGCTGGAATTACACAAACGAATTTAAAGGTCTTAATAAATCAAGATGGACTACCAACAAATTACAAGGAACTATGTCAAATATATTTCACTTACCATGAAAGAATAGGAATTTCCAAAGAAGACGTCAATAAAGATTTAACTTCATACAGAAGACATATTGAAAATAACTATAGAGACTACATTCAAAAAGTTAGAGAAAGTTGGAATAAATATATGACACCCATATCAAAATGATGAGTTCTATAAATATTGTCAATAAAAATAATTCAATAAATATTTTGTATGTTAATATTAGAAGTATGAGGAATAAAATTGATGATCTAACTCTATTAATTAAGTCACATTCTCCAGATATTGTTATATTAAATGAAATATGGATTTATTCATCCGAAATCCCATTTATGCAGATTCCTGAATTTTCATCCGTCCATCACTGCAGAGAAAATAACAGGGGCGGTGGAACAGCAATTTATATAAAAAACAAATTAGCATTTACTTCTCTTGCATTACCAAATTCTGTAAATGAGAAATTTAATCCTATTGGAATTCAACTACTCGATTGTAAACCCAACATTAAAATTATTACAATGTATAATGCTCCTGGTATTGATAAAAACGATTACATCGATTCAGTGGGTATTCTCTTAAAGACTTTCAATAAAAACTGTATCATAGTAGGTGATACCAACATAGATTTGCTTTCAAATAATGAAAACACTATTACTTATATTAATATAGTTGAATCATACAACTTTAACATAATCAATGATACCACTATCAACGGAATAACTCGGCAAGCCGTAAATTGCAGTTGCCAATCTGATTGTAATCATGGAAGCATCCTTGATCACGTTATTGCCAATTTTAAAACTTTTAATGCAACGATCAAATTGTCGGATAATCCTATTAGTGACCACAAAGTTTTGGAGATAAATATTGAAAAATGCGATATCATACTCGAACAAATGACAAGAGTAACTATAGAAAAAACTAACTGGAATGCTTTCCAAAACTTAGTTGCGCAAAAAATCCAAATGTGTAACTCTTATGGTGAAATTACGGAATGTATAAATGTAAGTAAAGCATTAGCTTCTTCAACAAGAATAGTTAGAAGACGGAAACAAAACCATTGGATTACTCCGTTTATACTTAATTTAATCAAAATACGAAATAAACTTTATGCTAAAATTCGTAAACAAAAAAACAACTATGATTTGCAAAATTAATAAAAAAATTAAAAACTATATTCAAAAATTAATAAAAGAAGCAAAGGATAACTACTTCAACAACCAAATAAGTGAAAGTTGCAACTCTCAACAGCTGTGGAAAATTATTAATAAGCACTTAAGTTCGAACATTTCTAAAGAGAGTGCGGCAATACACGTAACAAAGAACACCGGAGAAATCACTACTTCTGACTTAGTTAGCTAATATTCTAAATGATCATTTCGCTACCGTCGGAAGCAAGTTAGATAAAAACTTCAACAACCTTACAAATAATGTAATAAATACACAGGATCACATAAATCAGAACTCAATTTATTTTATTCCAACAGATAGTAATGAAATAACACAAATTATAAACTCGTTTAAAACTAACTCATCTCCTGGACCAGATGGCATCTCAATAAAACATATCAAATCAATTAGACACATAATATCAAACAAGCTTTCTGATATAATAAATGAAATTTTATCGACTGGTGTTTTTCCAAATAAGGCCAAAGATTGTATTATCACTCCAATTTTTAAATCAGGAAAAAGGACAGATGTTAACAATTATAGACCAATATCTTTGACAAATTGTCTATCTAAGATTATTGAAAAGGTTATTAAGCGTCGTTTAATTGCATTCTTCACAAATTCAAATCTAATTGATGACCATCAATTTGGTTTTTTAAACGGAAGCAGCACAGAATCCGCTGCGCTTGAAGTTGTTAATTTCATAAATATGGCGTTAGATAAAAATAACTACGCAGCCGCTATTCTTTTAGATCTAAAAGAAGCTTTTGACACCGTAAATCATGATATATTAATAAATAGCCTTTTCAATATGGGTATAAGAGGAGTTGCAGCCAATCTATTTAAATCGTATTTAAATTTTCGAAAAATCAAAACCAGAATAAAAGACCATATTAGTGAAGAAGCGAGTCTACAAATTGGAGTTCCACAAAGCACAGTTCTAGGACCTATTCTTTATCTAGCTTATGTGAATAGCTTCAACAAAATTGGGCTAAGTGGACATTATTCAATGTTTGCAGATGATACAATAATTCTGTACAAAGGTAAAAACAAGAACCAACTGGAAAAAAATATTAATAATGATTTATACAAAGTTAGTGAGTGGCTAAATCATAAGAGATTAACAATTAACATCTCTAAAACTGAATTCATCATATTTAAACAAAAAAATAAAGAAAACATTAATCTATCAATCAATATTAATAATCAACAAATACAAAGAGTAAAATCATCGAAATATCTAGGTTTACTTATTGATGAAGATCTTTCTTGGAAAATTCATATAGATAATTTAAAAAAAGCCGTTTTATCATTAACTGGTGCAATTGGAAGGTGTCCTAAACTAAGTGACGATATAGCTAAATTGGTCTTCTACGCCCACATTCAGTCTAAAATATGGTATTTAATTCCAGTTTGGAGTCAAAGTTGCAAATACGTTATTAGTTCAGTTAGCGCTATTATCAACAGAGCTATTAAAATCTTATACAGACTTCCATATGATTCTCCAATGTAGTCATTGTATTCTGATCGAAATTTACCTACCGTTGAACAAACAATATTTTTGGAAAACTGCAAGTTGATTTATAAACTATCAAATAACTTAACCAAAAGCAATTTGAAAATACAAACAAATGCTTCAATTCATAGCTACTTCACACGAAGTGCGGAACATTATCAATTAGAAGCACCCAGAACTGAAAGAGGTAAAAGATATATTATGTTTAATGGCATAAAAAGCTTCAATAGTCTTCCTGCCTATATAAAATATGCTCCCAACATAAGGTTATTCAACAAACGTTTGAAAGCTGTACTACCCCAATTAAATAATTGAAAAATATATGAAAAAGCAAAAAAAAATGAAATGTATCTAAAATTTTAACCTGTGTATTAAATTTTATTAATATTTATTATAATTTTAAATATTAAATTACTTTTAAGTTAGATTATAGAAGAGATTTATACCAGTTTTACTGTCTATCTCAATTCTTTAATAAATAAATAAACAAAATTATTATTATTATTATTATTATTATTGTTATTATTATTATTATTATTATTATTAATATTATTATTATTATTATTATTTTTATTATTATTATTATTATTATTATTATTATTATTATTATTATTATTATTATTACTATTATTATTATTATTATTATTATTATTATTATTATTATTATTATTATTATTATTATTATTATTATCATCATTATTAATATTATTATTATTATTATTATTTTTATTATTATTATTTTTTTTTTTTTTTTTTTTTATTTATTCCTTTACGGGGTATAATAAATATGCCCCGAAGGGTAGGGCCCTTTTCTTTATTATTATTATTATTATTATTATTATTATTATTATTATTATTATTATCCCCCCGCGGGATAGGGATGTAGAATATTCCCGCAGTAAGGCATGCTTGTCGTACAAGGCGACTAAACTCCAACCCCCCTAATCCAGTGGTGTCATGCGACCCGTGCCCAGTGGACTAGTTGGTAGCAAGGGGGTATACTTAGCTATCGCAAACGGAGCCTCCCTGATACCAGGTCACCTCAGGGTGTATTTATGACCTTACCACAGTATCGGGCCTCTGCTGTGGTGGACTTTACATTGCCGCGACACTCGTGAGACTAAAAACATGATGCAAAATAAAAACAAAAACCAGAAGGATATGGAAGGCGGAGTAGGAGTAGTAGAAGGAGGAGAAATGGGTCAAACCCATTTACAAGGAGTGGGAGGACGGTTAGGTCTCCCCCAGCGTCGCTGGTGGATGAGACCGTGACACCGAGGAGAGACAAGAGGGCTGAAGAGGCGTACTCGCAAATGCTGGCAAAAGCTGAGATCGATGACCTGCCGATAGAGCTGGATGATGACGAAGAAGACGTAAGTCCAGCTATTGAGTCGCCCCGGCGTGCATTTATGCATAAAATGAGGGCGAACGAGGAGGGCGCAGTGCGTAAATGCGTGCAGGTGTTCAGAGCGATGAAGGTGGTGACAAAAAATACGCAGAAAAACATCTCCAACACTGTTAAGCACGGTATAGCAGAGTTAGAGGAGTTGCTAGACGTGATTTTGGACTGCAGGAAGAGCTGGAAAAAGGCGGAAGCTGAAGGAGAAAAAGCCGCGGCAGCCAAGGTGGAGTTGGAGAGACAGGCCCCACCGGCAAGCTCAAAACGACCAGCTTCCAGTCCTGCGGAGCGGGTGGAAGACAAACGGAAGAAGGCTGAAACTAGTGCTTCAACCGATAAGAAAAAAGGGGTGGCGGTGTGGACGCAGGTCCAACCTAAGAAGAAGAAGAAGAAGGCATCAGCGCAGCCGACGCAAATCCAGCCTCCACAACAAGTGGGAGTCAGAGATGTGGTGACTAAGACTGAGCCTAAAGAGAAACGTAGACGGGGGCCAAGAGTGAAACCGGATGCAGTCCTAATAAGGCCAAGTGAAGGACTGACATACGCGAAATTGCTGGCTGAAGTCCGCGACAGTGTGAAACCGGAGAAGTCGGCCACAGATATGAAAGGTGTTCGGGAGACGAGGGCCGGGGGGGTTCTCATTGAGCTTGGCCCTGGGACCAAGAACAAAGAGGACTTCCGCTTAGCGATCCAGGGGGCATTGGGTAACAGGGCTGTGGTAAGCGGACTTGAGCCTAAATGCTCTCTTGAAATCCGAGGGTTGGACTGCCTCGTTACGCAGGCCGAAGTTGAGGAAGCCATACGGCTGGCAGTCCCGGATGCAAGGGACCTCCGTGTAGGGCTTACTGCTGTAAATGAACGAAAGCAGAGGTTTGCCATTGTGGATATTGGCGAGCGAGGAGCTCGTTCGCTGATGTCCATTGGTAAAGTCCAAGTTGGCTGGTTGAACTGCACAGTGCGGAGAAGAGTCGACCCGGGGCGATGCTTCAGGTGCCTCGACTATGGTCACATGGCGCGGGACTGCAAAGGGCCGGACAGGAGCAGTCTCTGCCGAAAGTGTGGCGGAGAGGGTCACCAGGCGAAAGTGTGTAGCCAGAAGGAGAACTGTGTTCTCTGCATTGGCATGGGAGCCACAGGCGACAGTGTGACCCATGCGTCGGGAACGGGAAGATGCGCCGTATTCAGGGCAGCATTAATGAAGGCAAAGGCTCCACGATGCAGGCTCCAGATAATGCAGGCAAACTTACATAGGAGCGTGGTTGCAAATGACCTTCTTCGCCAGCTAGCTACGGAGAAGGAGGTCGACCTGTTGCTCATTGGTGAGCAGTATGGGTATGACCATCCTTCTCCCTGGTATGCAGATGAGACGGGCACAGCGGCCATATGGATACGAAATCCTGGGCGAATCCCAGTGAGAGAGCACGGTCGCGGCCGCGGGTTCGTTTGGATTAGGTGCAGGGAAATCACTTTCATAAGTGTCTACCTCACCCCAAACGAGCCAATTGGCGAGTTCCTGAAGAAACTAGACGATCTCGAGTACTTGATCCTTGGTGTTGCTGGTGGCGTGGTAGTGGGCGGCGATTTCAACGGGAAGGTACTGGAATGGGGAATGCCAATTCCGGATGCTAGAGGGGGGTATGTGTTGGAGATGGCGTCCAGGACGGGTCTCCTTGTCCTGAACGTCGGAAACACGCCAACCTTTAGACGTTCTGGTTGTGCAGGAACCATCCCAGATGTCTCGTTTGCTTCGGAGCGACTTGCTTCTCGTGTTGCGGATTGGCATGTGATCGAGGATTATACGGGTAGCGAGGATTATACGGTATACTGGTGTATATAGTATTTACTGGAACGTGGGTAGAATTGATGAGGCTGGGTTCGCCAGTTCGGTTTCGTGGCGGGGGAGTCGGGTCCACTGCGAGATGAACGTCGATTCTACCTTATGGCTGGTTCTCGAGGCTTGTGAGGCTTCCATTCCTCGCAGCCGGCCTCGGCATGGGAAGAGACCTGTATACTGGTGGACTCGTCAAATCGCGGAGCTTCGAAGGGAGTGCCTTAGGCTTCGGCTCCTTTCAACCCGCGCCAGAAACCGGGATGAGGCTGCCCGTTGGTCTGCAGATCACAAGGCCAAAAAGAAGGTTCTTCGCCATGCTATTGGTAGCAGCAAGGCTCAATGTTTTAAAAAGCTGCGGGAGGACATTGATGCGGACCCATGGGGTTTGGGCTACAAAATCGTGTCTCAAAAATTTGGGACCCGAGGCTGTACCAACCTTATGGATGCTGCATCGATGGACTATATAGTTCGCGGGCTCTTTCCGGTGCACCCGAAAAGAATACGGAGGAATTTTGATAATGTGGATGAGATCGTCTACTTTCGCATGGAGGAACTGGAAGCGGCTGCTAGCTCTTTCAAACCAAGGAAGGCGCCTGGGCCGGATGGATTCCCGGTTGAAATTTGGAAGCGGGTCTACCGGGTTAACCCTAACCTCTTGCCGAACATGTACAATGCGTGTCTTTCAGCGGGAGTCTTCCCAAAACGCTGGAAGGTAGCACGCCTTGTGCTGGTGGGCAAGGGGAAGGGGACCCGGAGCTTCCCTCTTACTAGCGGCCGCTGTGTATGTTAGACACGGCTGGAAAGGTTTTGGAGAAGTTGCTGAGGTCGCGGTTGCAGTGCGCCATCGCGGACGCGGGAGGCCTATCGCCACGGCAGTTTGGCTTCAGGTCGGGTCGATCGACGGTTGATGCCATCACTAAGGTGGCGGAGGCCGTAAATTGGGCGGAGAGTCATAATCATTTCTCGCGTCGAATTGTCCTGTTCGTGACACTTGACGTGAGAAATGCGTTTAACTCCCTCAGGTGGGTGGACGTCATTAGGGCACTGGAGGAGGATTACCGAGTTTCAGGATACCTCCTCCAGATGGTGGACGACTACCTGGCGGATCGAACCCTTTTGTACGACACACTTGAGGGTTCGAGGAGTATGATTGTAACCTAAGGCGCGGCGCAGGGGTCTATTCTTGGCCCCGATCTCTGGAACGCTTCGTACGACGGTCTGTTGCGGCTGGGCATGCCCGACGAGACAGTACTTGTCCGGTATGCCGATGACGTGGCCCTACTTATCGCGGCGCGGAGTGTGGAGCTAGCGCAGTTCAAGCTCAACCAAGCGATGCGCACCATCAGTGCGTGGATGGATGGGCATGGGCTGTCGCTGGCTCTTCAAGACGGAGATCGTGGTCCTAACTAAGAAGAGGATCAACACCATACTCCCTCTGCGTGTGGGGGAGTTGGACGTTATGACTAAACCGGCAGTGAAGTACCTTGGCGTGCTTGAAGATCGTGGCCTCAGCTTCTTCGAGCAAATAAAGGCAACGGCGGACAGGGCTGCAGGAGGTATTGCGGCCCTGAGCAGATTAATGGCCAACGTGGGTGGACCTAAAGCTGGGACTAGGAGGCTGCTAAGGTCCTCGGTCATGTCGGTCTTGCTGTACGGATCTGAAGTTTGGGCAAATGTACAGACTGAGACTGGCCCGAGTTCAGAGGAGAGCAGCCTTGAGAGTTGCTTCAGCCTACAGGACGGTGTCGGAGCCGGCTGTCCTTGTGATAGGCGGAGTGCCTGTTCTGTGAAAACGGACAGGATGACGCCGAGCACATATTTTTGTCTTGCGGAAGGTGGACCCTGGAGCGGCTGGAGCTGGAACGGGATGTGGGAGGCCGGTTCATCCCTGATGTCGCAGTGCAGGTGATGCTGGGAAGTGCGGAGGCCTGGGATCGTGTCTCACATTACGTGCAGCAGGTCCTGCGCTCGAAAAAAGTAGATTTAGGGGCGTTCCAGGCGATAGAGAGGATGGAGTAGTGCCTTAGGGGCACAGGGCAAAGGACCTGGTCTGAAGTAATGTGATAAACGGTTCCGGGCCCACCACCAGCCTCGTAAACAAAACAAAAAAAAAAAAAATTATTATTATTATTATTATTATTATATTATTATTATCATTATTATTATTATTATTATTATTATTATTATTATTATTATTATTATTATTATTATTATTATTATTATTATTATTATTATTATTATTATTATTATTATTATTATTATTATTATTATTATTATTATTATTATTATTATTATTATTATTATTATTATTATTATTATTATTATTATTATTATTATTATTATTATTATTATTATTATTATTATTATTATTATTATTATTATTATTATTATTATTATTATTATTATTATTATTATTATTATTATTATTATTATTATTATTATTATTATTATTATTATTATTATTATTATTATTATTATTATTATTATTATTATTATTATTATTATTATTATTATTATTATTATTATTATTATTATTATTATTATTATTATTATTATTATTATTATTATTATTATTATTATTATTATTATTATTATTATTATTATTATTATTATTATTATTATTATTATTATTATTATTATTATTATTATTATTATTATTATTATTATTATTATTATTATTATTATTATTATTATTATTATTATTATTATTATTATTATTATTATTATTATTATTATTATTATTATTATTATTATTATTATTATTATTATTATTATTATTATTATTATTATTATTATTATTATTATTATTATTATTATTATTATTATTATTATTATTATTATTATTATTATTATTATTATTATTATTATTATTATTATTATTAGTATTATTATTATTATTATTATTATTATTATTATTATTATTATTATTATTATTATTATTATTATTATTATTATTAGTATTATTATTATTATTATTATTATTATTATTATTATTATTATTATTATTATTATTATTAGTATTATTAGTATTAGTATTATTATTATTTCCCCTCGCGGGAAAGGGGTATAGAATATTCCCGCAGTAAGGTATGCTTGTCGTAAAAGGCGACTAAAATCCAACCTCCTAATCCAGTGGTGTCATGCGACCCCTGCCCAGTGGACTAGTTGGTAGCAAGGGGGTATAATACTTAGCTATCGCAAACGGAGCCTTCCTGATACCAGGTCACCTCAGGAAGTGTTTTGACCTTACCACAGTATCGGGCCTCTGCTGTGGTGGACCTTCCTTTGCCGCGATACTCGTGGGACCAAAAAATGGATCAATTAAATAAAACAACAGAAGTCAGTGGTAGGAGAGTGGAGGAGAGAAGAGGATTGGGCATGCACTCATTCACAAGGAGCGTGAAGACGCCAAGGTCACCGGTGATGAAACCGGTAATTCAGACGCCAAGACGGCCGCCGATGGAGATTTACTCTGACGCAGGAGAGACGACTACGGTGGAGTCAGATGTAGAGGACAGACCCGTCTTAGAAACTTCGCCGCGGCGGGCTTTCATGAGTAAAATGCGGGCGGACGAAGAAAGCTCTGTACAGCGATGTATGGAGATTGTTCAGGCGATGAAGGGTGCGTTGGATACCCAAAAAAACATATCCAACAAAATAAAATTTGGAATACCTGAGCTTGAGGAGCGGCTGCAAGTTATCGCGCATTGCAGATCAAGCTGGAGGAAGGTGGAGGCCGAAGTTGCTGAAGCCGAGGCAATGGCCAAAGTATTGGCCAGCTCGGCGAATACGAAGCGTCCAGCTTCTAGTCCAGTGGAGCGGGCGGTTGATAAGCGGCAGAGGGCTGACGGGCACACTCCGGCCGAAACCCAGGATAAAGGCGGTGACTGGAAGCAAGTTCACACCAAAAAGAAGCGGGAAAGACTGCAGTCGGCGAAGGCCAAGACTGCAGTTAGCGCCAAAGCGTCAGGGGGCACCGAAACCGTCACCGGTGCCAAGACTGTGGAGGGTATTAAGGCGGCGGAGCACAGAAGAGCTCGTAATCGGGGGCCAAAGATCAAGCCTGAGGCAGTGGTGATTAGGCCCAGCGACGGTCGCTCATATGCCGATGTCCTGGCGGATATACGGGCCAGTGTGAAGCCAGGGGATTCGGGAACAAACGTTAAGGCGATACGGCAGACGAAGACAGGAGGGGTTCTCATAGAGCTTGGTCCTGGGACCAAGGATAGAGAAGCCTTCCGGAAAGCAGTTCAGGGAGTCTTGGGAGATAGGGCTGCAGTACGCAGCCTTGAGCCTAGATGCTCCCTGGAGATTCGTGGGCTGGACTGCCTTGCTACAGAGGCGGAGGTAGAAGCAGCAATAAGGCGGGACGTCCCGGAGGCACATGACTTCCGGGTAGTGCTGACTAAGCAGAATGGCAGGAGTCAGAAATACGCCATTATAGACATCGGCGAACGAGTGGCCCGTAAGCTTATTGGTCTGAGTAAGATCAAAATCGGCTGGGTTAGCTGCAGAGTCCGGAGGAGAGTCAACCTGGAGCGTTGCTTCAGGTGTCTTGCTTTTGGCCATATAGCACGGACGTGCAAGGGCCCAGACAGGAGCCGCCTCTGTCGGAGGTGTGGCGGAGATGGCCATCTGGCAAAGGACTGCAGCGAAAAGGAGCTCTGTGTGCTCTGCTTCGATGCGGGGTGTAAGGCTGAAGAGCTGACTCACACAGCAGGAACGGGGCGATGCAAGGTCTTCAGGACGGCACTGCAGAAGAGGAGGGAATCAAGATGATTAAAATCCTGCAGGCCAACCTGAATAGGAGTCGGGTTGCTAGTGATCTTCTCCGCCAGATGGCCAGAGAGAAGGGTATTGACCTACTGCTCATTAGTGAGCAGTATAGTCATAACCACCCTTCTCCATGGTACCCAGATGACCTGGGAACAGCAGCGATATGGATCCCGGATCCGGCGAAACTTCCGGTGAAGGAGTATGGACGTGGGCGGGGTTTCGTCTGGGTTAGGTGTAGGGAGGCAACTTTCGTTAGCGTATACCTCACCCCCAACGAATCCATTAGCGAATTCATGGAGAAAGTCGGCGATCTTGAAGACATGATCCTTGGTGCTTCTGGAGGCCTGGTGGTGGGTGGCGATTTCAATGCTAAGGCTTTGGAATGGGGGATGAATTATCCGGACGCTAGAGGTGGTCACGTTTTGGAAATGGCGGCTAGAACGGGTTTACTAGTTTTAAACACCGGCCGGGTGTCCACCTTTAGACGGCCAGGATATTCGGAAACCATTCCAGATGTCTCCTTTGCATCTGAGCAGCTCGCCCCCTTTGTTCGGAACTGGCATGTGATCGAGGACTATACGGGCAGTGACCATCAGTATATCGTATTCTAGTTGCGCGAAGGCCAGCAGCGGCAAGCGGTGCCTGCTGATTGATCTCCCTGGGCCATGAGTAGGGTTGACGAGGCTAAGTTCGCCCGCTCAGTTTCATGGGAGGTAGTGGCACCCATGGCAGCTGTCCGAGGGAACCGGAGCCGGTGCGAGGAGATCGTCGACTCTACCATGAGGACGGTATTGGAGGCGTGCGGGACTTCTATACCCCGCAAAAGGACTCGTCACGGGAAAAGACCGGTATACTGGTGGACTCATGAAAACGCGGAGTTGAGGTGTGAATGTTTAAGGCTTCGGCGCGAGTCGCAACGCGCTAGAGGCCGGGATGAGATTGCCCGTTGGTCTGCCGACCACAAGGCCAAGAAGAAGGAGCTTCGCCGGGCCATCAGTGGTAGTAAGGCTCGGTGTCTAAGGAAGCTGATGGAGGATGTCGAGACAGATCCATGGGGTTTGGGTTACAAAATCGTAACTCAAAAGCTTGGCATGAGTGGATGCCATTGCCGAGGATGCGGTAGGTCAACGGTGGATGCCATTGCCGAGGTGATGAATGCCGTAAAGCGGGCGGAGAGTTACAACCATTTCTCACGTCGACTGGTCCTCTTGGTGACGCTCGATGTGAGAAATTCTTTTAACTCTCTCAGATGGGTGGACGTCATCAGAGCACTGGAGGATGACTTCCGGGTTCCGGAATACCTTCTCCAGATGATGGACGATTATCTTGCCGACCGGACTCTGACGTACGATACTTCGCAGGGGCCAAGGAGCATGGTGGTTACTGCAGGCGCGGCGCAGGGGTCTGTCCTCGGACCAGATCTCTGGAACGCTGCCTATGACGGCTTGCTGCGCTTGGATTTGCCCGACGAGACAATTCTCGTTGGGTATGCCGACGACGTGGCACTTCTTGTTGAGGCAAGGAGCGTGGAGCTGGCTCAGCTCAAGCTCAACCAAGCCATGCGGCGCATCGGTGCATGGATGGCAGAGCGAGGGCTGTCTCTGCCTCTAAGCAAAACGGAGATCGTGGTCCTCACTAGGAGGAGGATAGCCACTGTCCTTCCGCTGCAGGTTGGGGAGGTGACAGTCATGTCGAAGCCGGCGGTAAAATACCTCGGAGTACTAGTGGATTGTAGCCTTAGGTTCTTCGAGCAGAATCGGGCGGCGGTGGACAAGGCGGCAGCGGGCGTAACATCGCTGAGCCGGCTGATGGCCAACGTGGGAGGACCCAGGGCCGGGAAGAGGAGGCTCCTTATGTCGTCGGTCCAGTCAGTCTTGCTGTACGGATACGAGGTGTGGGCCCATGCTCTAGCCAAGGAAATGTACAGGAAGAGACTGGGCCAGGTACAAAGGAGGGCAGCCCTGAGGGTGGCGTCTGCCTACAGGACAGTCTCTGGACAGTCTCGCACGTTGGCAAGGTGGCAGGCTCAGTGGGAGCAGGAGGCGAGGGGCCGGTGGACGAGGACGTTGATAGCAACGATCGGGCCATGGGCGGAGCGGCGACACGGGGAGGTGGACTACTACCTCACGCAGTTTCTTTCCGGGCACGGTTACTTCAGAGCCTACCTGAACAGAATGGGAAGGGTGGGCTCGGCGGAGTGTCTGTACTGCCCAGGTGTGCAGGATGACGCTGAGCACACCTTTTTCATATGTGAGAGGTGGGCTCTGGAGAGGACGGAGCTGGAGCGAGAGGTGGGAGTCTATTTCTTACCCGATGTCGCTGTGGAGGTAATGATGGCTGGGGAGGGAGCTTGGAACCGTGTATCACATTACGTGCAGCGGGTTCTGCGCTCTAAGAAGCTAGACCTGGACGAGGCGGAGGCACTAGCTGTCTAGGGTGAGGAACCTGGCCTGAAGTAATGTGATAAACGGTTCCGGGCCAGCGTTCAGGCGGAACGCAAGGAGGTAGGTTTAGTGGGTATACAATAAATGTATATCCATTTAACGGAGTCCCACACACGCCGGGAAGAGAGAGAGAGTAAGAGAAAAATTTCCGGTATGGTCTATAAAAGATTCCAACCTCCTTCGTAGAAAAAAAAAAAAAAATAAAAATTATTATTATTATTATTATTATTATTATTATTATTGTTATTGTTATTGTTATTGTTATTGTTATTGTTATTGTTATTGTTATTGTTATTGTTATTGTTATTGTTATTGTTATTGTTATTGTTATTGTTATTGTTATTGTTATTGTTATTGTTATTGTTATTGTTATTGTTATTGTTATTGTTATTGTTATTGTTATTGTTATTGTTATTGTTATTGTTATTGTTATTGTTATTGTTATTGTTATTGTTATTGTTATTGTTATTGTTATTGTTATTGTTATTGTTATTGTTATTGTTATTGTTATTGTTATTGTTATTGTTATTGTTATTGTTATTGTTATTGTTATTGTTATTGTTATTGTTATTGTTATTGTTATTGTTATTGTTATTGTTATTGTTATTGTTATTGTTATTGTTATTGTTATTGTTATTGTTATTGTTATTGTTATTGTTATTGTTATTGTTATTGTTATTGTTATTGTTATTGTTATTGTTATTGTTATTGTTATTGTTATTGTTATTGTTATTGTTATTGTTATTGTTATTGTTATTGTTATTGTTATTGTTATTGTTATTGTTATTGTTATTGTTATTGTTATTGTTATTGTTATTGTTATTGTTATTGTTATTGTTATTGTTATTGTTATTGTTATTGTTATTGTTATTGTTATTGTTATTGTTATTGTTATTGTTATTGTTATTGTTATTGTTATTGTTATTGTTATTGTTATTGTTATTGTTATTGTTATTGTTATTGTTATTGTTATTGTTATTGTTATTGTTATTGTTATTGTTATTGTTATTGTTATTGTTATTGTTATTGTTATTGTTATTGTTATTGTTATTGTTATTGTTATTGTTATTGTTATTGTTATTGTTATTGTTATTGTTATTGTTATTGTTATTGTTATTGTTATTGTTATTGTTATTGTTATTGTTATTGTTATTGTTATTGTTATTGTTATTGTTATTGTTATTGTTATTGTTATTGTTATTGTTATTGTTATTGTTATTGTTATTGTTATTGTTATTGTTATTGTTATTGTTATTGTTATTGTTATTGTTATTGTTATTGTTATTGTTATTGTTATTGTTATTGTTATTGTTATTGTTATTGTTATTGTTATTGTTATTGTTATTGTTATTGTTATTGTTATTGTTATTGTTATTGTTATTGTTATTGTTATTGTTATTGTTATTGTTATTGTTATTGTTATTGTTATTGTTATTGTTATTGTTATTGTTATTGTTATTGTTATTGTTATTGTTATTGTTATTGTTATTGTTATTGTTATTGTTATTGTTATTGTTATTGTTATTGTTATTGTTATTGTTATTGTTATTGTTATTGTTATTGTTATTGTTATTGTTATTGTTATTGTTATTGTTATTGTTATTGTTATTGTTATTGTTATTGTTATTGTTATTGTTATTGTTATTGTTATTGTTATTGTTATTGTTATTGTTATTGTTATTGTTATTGTTATTGTTATTGTTATTGTTATTGTTATTGTTATTGTTATTGTTATTGTTATTGTTATTGTTATTGTTATTGTTATTGTTATTGTTATTGTTATTGTTATTGTTATTGTTATTGTTATTGTTATTGTTATTGTTATTGTTATTGTTATTGTTATTGTTATTGTTATTGTTATTGTTATTGTTATTGTTATTGTTATTGTTATTGTTATTGTTATTGTTATTGTTATTGTTATTGTTATTGTTATTGTTATTGTTATTGTTATTGTTATTGTTATTGTTATTGTTATTGTTATTGTTATTGTTATTGTTATTGTTATTGTTATTGTTATTGTTATTGTTATTGTTATTGTTATTGTTATTGTTATTGTTATTGTTATTGTTATTGTTATTGTTATTGTTATTGTTATTGTTATTGTTATTGTTATTGTTATTGTTATTGTTATTGTTATTGTTATTGTTATTGTTATTGTTATTGTTATTGTTATTGTTATTGTTATTGTTATTGTTATTGTTATTGTTATTGTTATTGTTATTGTTATTGTTATTGTTATTGTTATTGTTATTGTTATTGTTATTGTTATTGTTATTGTTATTGTTATTGTTATTGTTATTGTTATTGTTATTGTTATTGTTATTGTTATTGTTATTGTTATTGTTATTGTTATTGTTATTGTTATTGTTATTGTTATTGTTATTGTTATTGTTATTGTTATTGTTATTGTTATTGTTATTGTTATTGTTATTGTTATTGTTATTGTTATTGTTATTGTTATTGTTATTGTTATTGTTATTGTTATTGTTATTGTTATTGTTATTGTTATTGTTATTGTTATTGTTATTGTTATTGTTATTGTTATTGTTATTGTTATTGTTATTGTTATTGTTATTGTTATTGTTATTGTTATTGTTATTGTTATTGTTATTGTTATTGTTATTGTTATTGTTATTGTTATTGTTATTGTTATTGTTATTGTTATTGTTATTGTTATTGTTATTGTTATTGTTATTGTTATTGTTATTGTTATTGTTATTGTTATTGTTATTGTTATTGTTATTGTTATTGTTATTGTTATTGTTATTGTTATTGTTATTGTTATTGTTATTGTTATTGTTATTGTTATTGTTATTGTTATTGTTATTGTTATTGTTATTGTTATTGTTATTGTTATTGTTATTGTTATTGTTATTGTTATTGTTATTGTTATTGTTATTGTTATTGTTATTGTTATTGTTATTGTTATTGTTATTGTTATTGTTATTGTTATTGTTATTGTTATTGTTATTGTTATTGTTATTGTTATTGTTATTGTTATTGTTATTGTTATTGTTATTGTTATTGTTATTGTTATTGTTATTGTTATTGTTATTGTTATTGTTATTGTTATTGTTATTGTTATTGTTATTGTTATTGTTATTGTTATTGTTATTGTTATTGTTATTGTTATTGTTATTGTTATTGTTATTGTTATTGTTATTGTTATTGTTATTGTTATTGTTATTGTTATTGTTATTGTTATTGTTATTGTTATTGTTATTGTTATTGTTATTGTTATTGTTATTGTTATTGTTATTGTTATTGTTATTGTTATTGTTATTGTTATTGTTATTGTTATTGTTATTGTTATTGTTATTGTTATTGTTATTGTTATTGTTATTGTTATTGTTATTGTTATTGTTATTGTTATTGTTATTGTTATTGTTATTGTTATTGTTATTGTTATTGTTATTGTTATTGTTATTGTTATTGTTATTGTTATTGTTATTGTTATTGTTATTGTTATTGTTATTGTTATTGTTATTGTTATTGTTATTGTTATTGTTATTGTTATTGTTATTGTTATTGTTATTGTTATTGTTATTGTTATTGTTATTGTTATTGTTATTGTTATTGTTATTGTTATTGTTATTGTTATTGTTATTGTTATTGTTATTGTTATTGTTATTGTTATTGTTATTGTTATTGTTATTGTTATTGTTATTGTTATTGTTATTGTTATTGTTATTGTTATTGTTATTGTTATTGTTATTGTTATTGTTATTGTTATTGTTATTGTTATTGTTATTGTTATTGTTATTGTTATTGTTATTGTTATTGTTATTGTTATTGTTATTGTTATTGTTATTGTTATTGTTATTGTTATTGTTATTGTTATTGTTATTGTTATTGTTATTGTTATTGTTATTGTTATTGTTATTGTTATTGTTATTGTTATTGTTATTGTTATTGTTATTGTTATTGTTATTGTTATTGTTATTGTTATTGTTATTGTTATTGTTATTGTTATTGTTATTGTTATTGTTATTGTTATTGTTATTGTTATTGTTATTGTTATTGTTATTGTTATTGTTATTGTTATTGTTATTGTTATTGTTATTGTTATTGTTATTGTTATTGTTATTGTTATTGTTATTGTTATTGTTATTGTTATTGTTATTGTTATTGTTATTGTTATTGTTATTGTTATTGTTATTGTTATTGTTATTGTTATTGTTATTGTTATTGTTATTGTTATTGTTATTGTTATTGTTATTGTTATTGTTATTGTTATTGTTATTGTTATTGTTATTGTTATTGTTATTGTTATTGTTATTGTTATTGTTATTGTTATTGTTATTGTTATTGTTATTGTTATTGTTATTGTTATTGTTATTGTTATTGTTATTGTTATTGTTATTGTTATTGTTATTGTTATTGTTATTGTTATTGTTATTGTTATTGTTATTGTTATTGTTATTGTTATTGTTATTGTTATTGTTATTGTTATTGTTATTGTTATTGTTATTGTTATTGTTATTGTTATTGTTATTGTTATTGTTATTGTTATTGTTATTGTTATTGTTATTGTTATTGTTATTGTTATTGTTATTGTTATTGTTATTGTTATTGTTATTGTTATTGTTATTGTTATTGTTATTGTTATTGTTATTGTTATTGTTATTGTTATTGTTATTGTTATTGTTATTGTTATTGTTATTGTTATTGTTATTGTTATTGTTATTGTTATTGTTATTGTTATTGTTATTGTTATTGTTATTGTTATTGTTATTGTTATTGTTATTGTTATTGTTATTGTTATTGTTATTGTTATTGTTATTGTTATTGTTATTGTTATTGTTATTGTTATTGTTATTGTTATTGTTATTGTTATTGTTATTGTTATTGTTATTGTTATTGTTATTGTTATTGTTATTGTTATTGTTATTGTTATTGTTATTGTTATTGTTATTGTTATTGTTATTGTTATTGTTATTGTTATTGTTATTGTTATTGTTATTGTTATTGTTATTGTTATTGTTATTGTTATTGTTATTGTTATTGTTATTGTTATTGTTATTGTTATTGTTATTGTTATTGTTATTGTTATTGTTATTGTTATTGTTATTGTTATTGTTATTGTTATTGTTATTGTTATTGTTATTGTTATTGTTATTGTTATTGTTATTGTTATTGTTATTGTTATTGTTATTGTTATTGTTATTGTTATTGTTATTGTTATTGTTATTGTTATTGTTATTGTTATTGTTATTGTTATTGTTATTGTTATTGTTATTGTTATTGTTATTGTTATTGTTATTGTTATTGTTATTGTTATTGTTATTGTTATTGTTATTGTTATTGTTATTGTTATTGTTATTGTTATTGTTATTGTTATTGTTATTGTTATTGTTATTGTTATTGTTATTGTTATTGTTATTGTTATTGTTATTGTTATTGTTATTGTTATTGTTATTGTTATTGTTATTGTTATTGTTATTGTTATTGTTATTGTTATTGTTATTGTTATTGTTATTGTTATTGTTATTGTTATTGTTATTGTTATTGTTATTGTTATTGTTATTGTTATTGTTATTGTTATTGTTATTGTTATTGTTATTGTTATTGTTATTGTTATTGTTATTGTTATTGTTATTGTTATTGTTATTGTTATTGTTATTGTTATTGTTATTGTTATTGTTATTGTTATTGTTATTGTTATTGTTATTGTTATTGTTATTGTTATTGTTATTGTTATTGTTATTGTTATTGTTATTGTTATTGTTATTGTTATTGTTATTGTTATTGTTATTGTTATTGTTATTGTTATTGTTATTGTTATTGTTATTGTTATTGTTATTGTTATTGTTATTGTTATTGTTATTGTTATTGTTATTGTTATTGTTATTGTTATTGTTATTGTTATTGTTATTGTTATTGTTATTGTTATTGTTATTGTTATTGTTATTGTTATTGTTATTGTTATTGTTATTGTTATTGTTATTGTTATTGTTATTGTTATTGTTATTGTTATTGTTATTGTTATTGTTATTGTTATTGTTATTGTTATTGTTATTGTTATTGTTATTGTTATTGTTATTGTTATTGTTATTGTTATTGTTATTGTTATTGTTATTGTTATTGTTATTGTTATTGTTATTGTTATTGTTATTGTTATTGTTATTGTTATTGTTATTGTTATTGTTATTGTTATTGTTATTGTTATTGTTATTGTTATTGTTATTGTTATTGTTATTGTTATTGTTATTGTTATTGTTATTGTTATTGTTATTGTTATTGTTATTGTTATTGTTATTGTTATTGTTATTGTTATTGTTATTGTTATTGTTATTGTTATTGTTATTGTTATTGTTATTGTTATTGTTATTGTTATTGTTATTGTTATTGTTATTGTTATTGTTATTGTTATTGTTATTGTTATTGTTATTGTTATTGTTATTGTTATTGTTATTGTTATTGTTATTGTTATTGTTATTGTTATTGTTATTGTTATTGTTATTGTTATTGTTATTGTTATTGTTATTGTTATTGTTATTGTTATTGTTATTGTTATTGTTATTGTTATTGTTATTGTTATTGTTATTGTTATTGTTATTGTTATTGTTATTGTTATTGTTATTGTTATTGTTATTGTTATTGTTATTGTTATTGTTATTGTTATTGTTATTGTTATTGTTATTGTTATTGTTATTGTTATTGTTATTGTTATTGTTATTGTTATTGTTATTGTTATTGTTATTGTTATTGTTATTGTTATTGTTATTGTTATTGTTATTGTTATTGTTATTGTTATTGTTATTGTTATTGTTATTGTTATTGTTATTGTTATTGTTATTGTTATTGTTATTGTTATTGTTATTGTTATTGTTATTGTTATTGTTATTGTTATTGTTATTGTTATTGTTATTGTTATTGTTATTGTTATTGTTATTGTTATTGTTATTGTTATTGTTATTGTTATTGTTATTGTTATTGTTATTGTTATTGTTATTGTTATTGTTATTGTTATTGTTATTGTTATTGTTATTGTTATTGTTATTGTTATTGTTATTGTTATTGTTATTGTTATTGTTATTGTTATTGTTATTGTTATTGTTATTGTTATTGTTATTGTTATTGTTATTGTTATTGTTATTGTTATTGTTATTGTTATTGTTATTGTTATTGTTATTGTTATTGTTATTGTTATTGTTATTGTTATTGTTATTGTTATTGTTATTGTTATTGTTATTGTTATTGTTATTGTTATTGTTATTGTTATTGTTATTGTTATTGTTATTGTTATTGTTATTGTTATTGTTATTGTTATTGTTATTGTTATTGTTATTGTTATTGTTATTGTTATTGTTATTGTTATTGTTATTGTTATTGTTATTGTTATTGTTATTGTTATTGTTATTGTTATTGTTATTGTTATTGTTATTGTTATTGTTATTGTTATTGTTATTGTTATTGTTATTGTTATTGTTATTGTTATTGTTATTGTTATTGTTATTGTTATTGTTATTGTTATTGTTATTGTTATTGTTATTGTTATTGTTATTGTTATTGTTATTGTTATTGTTATTGTTATTGTTATTGTTATTGTTATTGTTATTGTTATTGTTATTGTTATTGTTATTGTTATTGTTATTGTTATTGTTATTGTTATTGTTATTGTTATTGTTATTGTTATTGTTATTGTTATTGTTATTGTTATTGTTATTGTTATTGTTATTGTTATTGTTATTGTTATTGTTATTGTTATTGTTATTGTTATTGTTATTGTTATTGTTATTGTTATTGTTATTGTTATTGTTATTGTTATTGTTATTGTTATTGTTATTGTTATTGTTATTGTTATTGTTATTGTTATTGTTATTGTTATTGTTATTGTTATTGTTCTTGTTATTGTTATTGTTATTGTTATTGTTATTGTTATTGTTATTGTTATTGTTATTGTTATTGTTATTGTTATTGTTATTGTTATTGTTATTGTTATTGTTATTGTTATTGTTATTGTTATTGTTATTGTTATTGTTATTGTTATTGTTATTGTTATTGTTATTGTTATTGTTATTGTTATTGTTATTGTTATTGTTATTGTTATTGTTATTGTTATTGTTATTGTTATTGTTATTGTTATTGTTATTGTTATTGTTATTGTTATTGTTATTGTTATTGTTATTGTTATTGTTATTGTTATTGTTATTGTTATTGTTATTGTTATTGTTATTGTTATTGTTATTGTTATTGTTATTGTTATTGTTATTGTTATTGTTATTGTTATTGTTATTGTTATTGTTATTGTTATTGTTATTGTTATTGTTATTGTTATTGTTATTGTTATTGTTATTGTTATTGTTATTGTTATTGTTATTGTTATTGTTATTGTTATTGTTATTGTTATTGTTATTGTTATTGTTATTGTTATTGTTATTGTTATTGTTATTGTTATTGTTATTGTTATTGTTATTGTTATTGTTATTGTTATTGTTATTGTTATTGTTATTGTTATTGTTATTGTTATTGTTATTGTTATTGTTATTGTTATTGTTATTGTTATTGTTATTGTTATTGTTATTGTTATTGTTATTGTTATTGTTATTGTTATTGTTATTGTTATTGTTATTGTTATTGTTATTGTTATTGTTATTGTTATTGTTATTGTTATTGTTATTGTTATTGTTATTGTTATTGTTATTGTTATTGTTATTGTTATTGTTATTGTTATTGTTATTGTTATTGTTATTGTTATTGTTATTGTTATTGTTATTGTTATTGTTATTGTTATTGTTATTGTTATTGTTATTGTTATTGTTATTGTTATTGTTATTGTTATTGTTATTGTTATTGTTATTGTTATTGTTATTGTTATTGTTATTGTTATTGTTATTGTTATTGTTATTGTTATTGTTATTGTTATTGTTATTGTTATTGTTATTGTTATTGTTATTGTTATTGTTATTGTTATTGTTATTGTTATTGTTATTGTTATTGTTATTGTTATTGTTATTGTTATTGTTATTGTTATTGTTATTGTTATTGTTATTGTTATTGTTATTGTTATTGTTATTGTTATTGTTATTGTTATTGTTATTGTTATTGTTATTGTTATTGTTATTGTTATTGTTATTGTTATTGTTATTGTTATTGTTATTGTTATTGTTATTGTTATTGTTATTGTTATTGTTATTGTTATTGTTATTGTTATTGTTATTGTTATTGTTATTGTTATTGTTATTGTTATTGTTATTGTTATTGTTATTGTTATTGTTATTGTTATTGTTATTGTTATTGTTATTGTTATTGTTATTGTTATTGTTATTGTTATTGTTATTGTTATTGTTATTGTTATTGTTATTGTTATTGTTATTGTTATTGTTATTGTTATTGTTATTGTTATTGTTATTGTTATTGTTATTGTTATTGTTATTGTTATTGTTATTGTTATTGTTATTGTTATTGTTATTGTTATTGTTATTGTTATTGTTATTGTTATTGTTATTGTTATTGTTATTGTTATTGTTATTGTTATTGTTATTGTTATTGTTATTGTTATTGTTATTGTTATTGTTATTGTTATTGTTATTGTTATTGTTATTGTTATTGTTATTGTTATTGTTATTGTTATTGTTATTGTTATTGTTATTGTTATTGTTATTGTTATTGTTATTGTTATTGTTATTGTTATTGTTATTGTTATTGTTATTGTTATTGTTATTGTTATTGTTATTGTTATTGTTATTGTTATTGTTATTGTTATTGTTATTGTTATTGTTATTGTTATTGTTATTGTTATTGTTATTGTTATTGTTATTGTTATTGTTATTGTTATTGTTATTGTTATTGTTATTG
>CAMUPU010000051.1:0-25422 GCA_947095535.1 Poecilobothrus nobilitatus | reverse complement strand
TGAGTTTTGCATAACAGTAAATTAAGACACCGTATGCCACAAATATATATTTATTGTATATATACTTTTAAAGCTAATGAAAGTAGTAATCGTTTAGCGTTTTCAAAATGAAGATATACCTTATACAACTTTTGCTATAACAAT
This sequence comes from Poecilobothrus nobilitatus, assembly GCA_947095535.1. Taxonomy (NCBI): domain Eukaryota; kingdom Metazoa; phylum Arthropoda; class Insecta; order Diptera; family Dolichopodidae; genus Poecilobothrus; species Poecilobothrus nobilitatus. Next base: position 25,278 of record CAMUPU010000051.1, on the reverse strand, counting down.
ATAAATATAGAGCTTTTTTGAGCCTTTGGAGAGCTGTAGCTCCGTAACGGGTGGGGCTACAAAAAAAAAGTTATTAAAAATAAAATTAATATTTTTGTGAGATCTATCAGCAGTTAAAATTTCATAGATCTATTTCAAAAAAAATGTCGGGATCTAAAAGTTAGGTGTTCGAGAGCTACCCTAAGTTTTGGTCCAAACTCAACCAAAAAAAATAGGGAACCTACAAATTACTCCCAGAATATTTTGTGTAAATTTCAAGATTCTAGCTTTCTTAGTTTTTGAGTTAGCGTGCTAACGGATGGACGGACGGACATGGCTCAAAAGTCTTAGAATTTTTTTCTGATCAAATTGTACTAATAAATTACAACAACACTTATATAAATATGTATATATTACACTTGTCATATCATATATTACACATATCAAAATAGACAGACCCAAAAAAACCAAAAAAAAACCGAAATAAAAAAATAACATAATCCCTATTTATATTTTACTAGCAAAGTACCCGGCGTTGCCCGGAGTAATTTATTGGCTTTATGAAATAAAAATTATTAACTTTTGTTTCTGCGTTAATATAATTTAATTAATATAGTTAACTTATTATTATGCATTTACAGATGCTGGTAGTTTATATTCTATTTTTTATTAGATTTAGTTAAATTGAATAAACAGAGCCAAGAATTAGAGGCAATTCTTCTACAAAAAATTTTTAAAGGAAACAATAATCTATTGAGTACACAATTACGAAGAAGTGAATTTCCACAATATATTCTTTAATACCGAGACTTAAAATGGCATTTCAATTATGACCATAATGTAGTATATTTTTTTTCATAAGTAATGTCACTTTATGTTTTTGTGAATTATCTTTTTAAGCGCATTTTGAAAAATTTGCTATTAGGTTCGCTCTGTCCCTCCGTCTGTTTACAAAACTTATATATTCGTTAATATTCGTTAATACCGAAACATAAAATCATATTTAAATTATAACAGACCATAATGTAATCAATTTTTTTTTGTAACTAATGTCACTTCATGTTTTGTTGAATTATCCTTTTAAGCACATTTTAACAAAATTTTTATTAAGTTCGCTCTGTCCCTCCGTCTGTTAAAATTTATATACTGTTTAATAAAGAGCAATGAAATATTAACTATGCATAGGTCTCTTAAAAGAGTAATGTTGTAGAACAACTTTTTTATGTACCCTCACCGTTGGAGATCCTACAGCACCGACAGCTCTTCAAATTTTGAAAAAACTTCATTTTAAATGCGTACATTTCAGGTTCTGTTTAACATATTTTCAATATAAAAAATACATGATTGTTTTTTACCTTTATAAATCAACCAGCATTTTTTTACCTTTAGTTTTTCTAATTATGTTTTCAAATTGATTGGCTAAAAATATGTGTAAAAATATATAGTATATGGATAAGAATGTAAGGTTTTCTGTTCTTTAAATATGTATGTACTCATTTTTGATTAAATGATGTACAGAAATGTGAATATGTTTTCTAATTTAATTGATTAAGTTTATACTATTTTTAAATATACGGATATTATACATACCATAAGTACATATTTCAATTATATTTTATGGGAAACATATTATACACATGCATCTCAAATAGATAAACTACATGTAAAGACCGCATGTCAGTAATGCATTTCTGAATGATGACATGATGATTGTCTAATGTAGGAGATTGTTTTTGTTTTTTAACAACGTCCGAAATTCTTATGTTGTTAAGACTTAAACACAGTATTCTTAAGATACTTAATAATAAAGATAACAGTAAAGAATGCTGGAAATATCTTTTTAATAATAATAACAATACACAAAATTAGGCAAAATATTATTAATAAGTGCTCGTGCGGAAATCGGTTAACAAACGTTAACAAACATTTTGTCACAGGCTTAATTTAGAACCATAAATTCATCCTGCCAAATTAGACAGAAATTAGAAACGAAATTTTTTTTTGACAGTCTATCGTGTCGAAATATGTTAATGTATCACAACAAAATTTATTGAATGAGTTTGTCTGCCAAAATGCAATACTTGTTCAAATTTTCAATTGGTCAAATCGTTTAAGCACAACAACAAAAAATGAGAATTTCACGGCCTGAAGCCTGATGGGTTAATGTATCGTAACCAAATCAACTCAGGAAGCTTTTGTTATAAAGACCTACCCTTTTGTAAATTTTCAACTCAATTAGTAAAACCGTTCAAGTGCGACAACAAAGAAATTAAAAAATTTTATTGAGCCCTGGTGCCGAAACGGATTAATGAATCGTAACCAAATCAACTCAGTTAGCTTCTGTTGTAAAGAGCTCCACTTTGATAAATTTTTAACTCAATTGGTCAAACGGTTCAAGTGCGACAACTTATTAAATTACAAAACTTCACTGAGCCCTAGTGCCAAAACGGGTTAATGGATCATAACCAAATCAACTCAGTGAGCTCCTGTGGTAAAGAGCTACATTTTTGTAAATTTTCAATTCAATTGGCAAAACCGTTTAAGCGCGACAACAAAGAAATTGAAAAATTTCATTGAGTCCTGGTGCCGAAACGGGTTAATGGATCGTAGCCAAATCAACTCAGTAAGCTCCTGTTGTAAAGATCTACACTTTGGTAATTTTTTAACTCAATTGGTCAAACAGTTTAAGTGCGACAACTTATTAAATTACAAAATTTCACTGACCCCTGGTGCCGAAACGGGTTAATGGATCGTAACCAAATCAACTCGGTGAGCTCCTGTGGTAAAGAGCTACACTATTGTAAATTTTCAACTAAATTTTCAATCGTTTAAGCAGGACAACAGAAAAATTTAATGAACTTCGTTCGGCTCTCCTGCCCAAACGGGTTAACGGAACTTCATAAAAATTTATCACAGGCTTTTTTTCGAACCATAAAACTATCATACAAAATTGGACATAAATCGGAAACAAAAATTTTTTTGGAAGCCCACCAGGCCGAATCCGGGTAACATATTGTATCCCAATTTCTTCGACACCCGTCGAAATCTAAAGAGAACATTTGTACAAATTTTCAACTCAATCGATCGAACCATTTAGGCAGGACAACAAAAAAACGAAAGAGCTTTAAATGACTCTCGGGCCGCAATGGGTTAATGAACCAAAACACCATATAGCCTATAACACTTTCCGGGGTCGTAGAAATGTTCCTGCAAAATTTGGTTGCAATCGGACTGGTGGTTTTACTTGAAAAGGGCACAAACAAACAAACAAACAAACAGAATTTCTGCTTTATATATTAGACTAGCAGGGCTACCCGGCGTTGCCCGAGAAAATAGAAAGTTTTGAAAATTACAGTTTTTTTAAATAATTTTGGAAGAAAATTATTAAATGCATATTAAATAGATCAAAACAGAATTCTTTTATATCTTAAACATTATAAAGTAAGTCGCGGTATGTTAATCATGTCAGAATCATATCAAATTTTCAAAAACTTTATGGATGAATATCTTAGTAGAAAAGAATATTTATATTTTTAAGAATTTTTTTTTTTTTTTTTTTTTGCGGAGGAAGGTGGAAAGTTTGAAAACCAAAACAAAGAATTCGCGCGCGATCTTTGTAATAGTGTGGGATTCACACCCACCAAAACCACCTCCCTTGTAAAATTTTGTGGAGAGCAACTCCAAGAATATTAGAAGTTATCAATATTTTTAGATTATGTTGGGCTAAATTCAAAAAAAAAATTTCAAAGTTTTATGAAATATTTTATAGAAGAATAATTTTTAAATTTAGAAATATTGTGGAGAGTAATTCCAAAAATAATAGAAGTTATAGTAAATATAAAAAGAAACGGAAAAAAACTTTGAAATAAACACTTTCAAATTTTAATTTTAAGAAATTGTATGAATAAATAATTTTGATTATGAACTGATGAGGGAACGTTTACATATCATAATAGTTATATTAATATACCTATATGACATTATAGTATGTTAGGATCAAAATTATGAGATAGATAGTTAATGTTTTTAGTTTTTTATAATAAACTAAATCTTACATTTATGTTAATTCAAAACATATATATATCTAGTCGTACTTAAATAAATACTTTATATTATTGTTTTTCTACATTTAATTAATTAAATCTTATTTCTTATTGTTAGTATTAACAACTTTTATCTTTCTACTTTTTCTATAACTAATAAAGTACTATTTCTTAGTGTTAGTATTAACATTTATACTTTTACTTACCATAGGTCATATTCTGAAAGACACTGAATCACTGAAGTGATGTAAGAATATCTCACGTCATGTCTTGTTCAATTATTTTTTTTTATGTTGATAATATTTAGTAAAATACAATAAGAAGAGAAATAAGGAAAATCTCAAATCGTTTTGAATTACCAACGCCATTTTAAGTAAAAATAATTTTTATACTCGTTCGTAAACTGTATGCATTAAAAATACATATACAATAGTGATATTCATCGTCTTTTATAATATGGACATATGTTAGTTACGGAGCCTGTTATTATAAAATAAGCATAAACTTAATGTAAAAAAATTGTTTTTTAATATTATATTACAAAAGCAAGAAGACTGAAACACAAAAATAGCAAAGTAAAGAAAATATAGGGACCAATTCAAAGACATAGACATTAACTTCAAAGATTAAGAAAATTAGAGTAAATTCAATAAATGGATATCTAAAACCTTAATTCTAATGGGTATTTTATTTATAGAGGGGGTTTAATCACCCCTCACAATGGAACTCTATTATGGGAAAACTATAAATATAAAAAACAAAACTTATGAAAAGGGAGTAAGAGAGAGTAGTAAAATTATAAATATGAGGGAGAAAAAGATGGAGTAAGTTTCATATATTAAGGCTTAATTCTATAGGATCATAAGTTGTAGAGGGGGTTTAATCACCCTTCACAATAGAAAGGCAATCACCGCTCAACAATGGACATTTTGTTACGGAAAAACTAAAAAATATAAAAAAATGGGAGTAAATCAAAAATACAATATAACAATAATTAAAAGCCTGAGAGTAAGCTGGAGATTAAAGAAGACAGAGTCAAAGGCATGGATTAAAGATACAGACAAAGACAAAGGCAAGGTGTAAGAAAAAATGCAAGAAGAAGTAACATACATAAGGTAAAAAGACAAAAAGTAAAATGTCAAAAATCCAAAATATGAACTAAAAAAAACCAGAGACAAAGCAAAAACGGAGCCAGAGATTAAGATATTTAGAAGCATAGAAGAAACATACAATAAGAAGTCGCTTAAACTCGAAAGGAAGGTTTGTATCTGAAGAAATTAATGGTATCCGCGGTAAAAAGACATCTTCCCCCTTAGCGCACCCGGACAAAATAGTGGCTTCAATAACATGTGGCATACATTTTTTTACACATAAACGTGTGCCGTTGCATAATTTTGGTGGATCTAAATTTCTCAAGAGCATAATAGGAGAACCAATTTTTAATACTAATCGATGAGGTGGCATTCCGGAAATTTCAAGAGAATTTAAAAATTCTATGGGATAGTTAACCGTCTGATCTACATCCACAACATTATCTATTGAATAATAAGAATTAGATGCTCCTGGTAACCTATTTTGAATTTCAAAGTTAATTAAATTAACACTATCATTTTTAGGGACAAGTATAGCTCGTTCGCACAGCCATGTTTTATCCATATAGTTACTTTCAATATTTGGAAAAACACTAATTTTAAGAGCTTCGGATGATTCTACAATTTCACAAAAAATATTAGAAAGATTAATTAAACCATTCATTGGATCAAAAGGTATTCGTCCCTCACCAATGGCTATCAATTCTCGTGCGAACCGTTCGGCATTTGACCTATTTGTTTGAAGTTTAAGGTTCCTAACATATTTCCAGAGGTGTGACGCCTTCATAGAAGCCTTAAGTTCGTCTGCCATTGTTCCTTTCGAAACAACGGGTAGCGTTTGACGAAAGTCACTGGCTAATAACAAAACAACACCTCCCATTAATTTACGGTTGCCTCTTAAATCTTGCATGGTGGTATTTAGAGCTTCTAACGCATGATTATGGGACATTGTGCATTCATCCCATACAATAAGTTCACACTTTTGTAAAACTTGAGCTACACCGGTACCTTTTTTTATGTTACATATAGGATTTTCTAAAAGACCAAGATTAAGAGGTAATTTTAACGTTGAATGCACAGTTCGACCACCAAGAAGTAATGCAGAGGCAATTCCAGAAGAGGCCATAGCAATGGCAATTTTTGATTGTTGCCGAACTTTGCTAAGGAGTAAATTGATAAGAAATATTTTCCCTGTTCCACCTGGAGCATCTAGGAAATATATACCACCAGTTTTATTGCTTATTCGGTTCAATAAGGTCTGGTAAACCACTCTCTGTTCAGGTGTTAAACGCGGCTCATTAAGGGATACGAAGTCATTCGTTTCGTCAACATTATAACTTATTTCGCGCAACATCTCCTGATTATTGTGACCTGATTATTTTCTTTGTTTTTTGGAGAAGGAAGACCTATTTGTTTAAGGGTTTTTCCTATTATTCCTAACACCAACATTTCAAGTAAAATTAAAGTTTCATTAAACATATGGGGTGTATAAACAATATTGGCTTCTGGGTTTCCGCGCCGTGCATCCAATAAGATATCCTCGGTCAAACTTTCTTTATGGGACTCCCAAAGCTGTTTTGGATTTGATACCCCACAAGTAGATATTAATATCGCGAATAAATATCTCAATTTTGAAGGTGATTGAGTGGCAGCAGCTTCTAACATTGCGGTGTTCCAATGTCCATCATCTTCAAGCAAACCTCTTATTTGGCAGGCTTGATGATAAGTATCATAAGTTTGACCGTTAACAGTTCGAAGATCTTGAAATGAAGTAGGTCGCCTGACCCAATGAAGCAAAACGCGTAAGTAAAAACATTCGAAATTATTTGGATGCACTGTATAAACCCGACCGAGGGCATCGGTGCATTTAATACCATTCCAGTCGGGAACTGCCACACCTTGAACTCGACGTTTAAATTTTTTCCTCGTCTTATCCCAGGTGTAATATTTTGGTACATCGCAATAGAGAAGGGTCTTGGCAAAAACATCCTGCTGGCAAAGCAAGAAAAATGCGGTTAAAGTTGTATTTGGCGGATTACTTACTCTATTTTGCAGATTCTCTTCTGTAAAATAAACGCGTTGACCATTCTCTAAGTGTACTGCAAGATGTATCACAGTCGGATGCCGTTCGTGTATAGGAAAATTTAATATTCGCCAGACCGCTTCATTGCTGTTAATATATCTCCCCATTTGGTACTGTTTTATCTCATCAGAAGAAGTACCATCCCCTTCTATGCCGAATACTACCATATCGCTACATTTATTAATATACTTACAGACATATTTTATCGATTTTACGGCATTGCAAGACTTTACATTAATATGGGCCTTGAATATTTTAGTTAACAAAGGACAGAAAGGGACAACCCACCTATTGTCAACTTCAAAATCAATTTTTCGAAAAGAAGGTCCGTTAACTTTAATTACAGCTGTTTGTCCGCAGTCTTCTGTCTTACGTCTTCTGTAGAGAGCGTAGCCATCTCTTCCGGTTTGAGTTTGGTCAAGAAACTTTCGCGGATAGCGGTTCGTACATGTGCCTTCCTTCATACATGGAGAATTACGGTTAAGATTCCCACAGGGTCCATGGATCATATGTTTAAGCACTAAATCATTTAAGAGGGGGTCTAACTCAGGATTTGGTATTTCCGCACTAATTATTTTGTCAATTTGATTAGGCCTAATTTTCTGTCTTAACCATAATAAAAGATGCGCATGCGGTAATCCTCTTTTTTGCCATTCGACGGTATACATCCAACATCTCGTTTCCCCAAAAACGCGACCTTTAACAATTGTATCCATTTCTTCCCATTTCGGATTGCACGTAAACGTTATGAACAAATCTGGCCGACCGTAATTGCGAACGTACGTCATTGCATCTTGGGTATACTCTTGCATATGCCGTGGACTCCCATTGAAGGAAGAGGGAAGAATAACCAATTGGCCCAAGTCATGTGCGTTACTGTCATGGGCCAAAGAGTCTCTTAAATGAATATATTCGTCAACCCTAAATTGTTTTTGATTGCAGCGTATGTAAATAAGACGCTCAGTTTCAATTTTAGCATACATATCTACTATAAACTGGTGAAATATTTGTCTGCATTTGAGAATTTGATTAAAATTCTCCTCTCGCATCATAATTCGATGCGCATAAAAATTCATTGCGGATACTTTTTTATTGGTAATTGGTATGTTAGTTATAGGGTTGACTTGTGAAATATTGAAGTGGTAACCGTCTTCACCTCCCCAAAAATTAGTGGATATTGCAGTGCGTCATAAGACCGATGAGTTTCACCCACTCTCTAAAGGTCATTATTATGTTTCTCTAACACAATATCTCTTTTTTCAAATTCGTTTCCTGCAATTACAATCGTGATTTCGATTGCAATCGCGTGTTGTCCAGCAGGCCTTCTGTCAGCTCGAATAACAATTCTATAGTCGTCAGAAGGCATTCTTTGTAAAGCACTCTTAAAAATATTCACGTAATTGTTGTGTCTGTGAAACAGTTCTTGTAGTTGCTCTACAATATCTCTTCTGGTACCGGAAACTATACTACACCGATGTTGAACCTCTTGCTGCGCGTTCCCCGTAAAATATATTTGAAAAAATCGTGGTTGTGTATTAGCGATTGGAAGTAAAGAACCAATTTTATGATAAATTTGACCCTGTACTTTAAATGTTGGCATGAGGCCTTTTCCAAAAAATTGATTTGTCAAGAGTTATATTTTCTGATATTTTTTAAGAATTCTTTAGATCGATTTGTGGTTCCCGACATTAATGAGAAAAGTGGTCGAGGGGGATTTTGGAGAGGTGTTAAACGAACCCTTCCTTTTAAACAACACATAGCCGCTGTTTCACCTACCCATTTAAGTGCACAACAATGTGTGCAAACATTGTCCATTCGGCCTATGTTCAAAATATTATAAGAGTCGTAGTTATCTATAGGGTTGTAATTAAAGACCCTATTTTCTAAAATTTGCCATTTTCTTACTCTATAACCTACAATGCGCCTACTATCGTTGTTTAATCTGTTTCTTCTTTCCTCCTCTGTTTCGTTTTCTCTTAAAACTTGTTGACGTCTTCTTTGGTTTTCTCTCCTTAATCTTCCTTCTTCAACCGTTTCAGCTTCTCTTAAAACTTGTTGACGTCTTCGTTGGTTTTCTCTCCTTAATGTTCCTTCTTCAACCGTTTCAACTTCTCTTAAAACTTGTTGACGTCCTCGTTGCTCTTCTCGCCTTAATCTTGCTTTTTCAGCTGTTTCAACTTCTCTTAAAACTTGTTGACGTCCCCGTTGGTCTTCTCTCCTTAATATTCCTTCTTCAACCGTTTCAACTTCTCTTAAAACTTGTTGACGTCGTCGTGGCTCTTTTCTCCTTAGTCTTCTGCGTTTGACTGTTTCAGTTCTTCTTAAATTCCTTTGACGTTCCTGTTGCACTTCCCTTCTTAATCTTCCTTCTTCAACCGTTTCAATTTCTCTTAAAAGTCGTTGGCGTCTCCGCTGCGCTGCCTTTCTTTGTCTTCGCCTCTCCAATGTTTCTGTTTCTCTTAATTCTGCTTGTCTAATAAGCTGGATTTCTCTTCTTGCAATGATCTGCTCTATTGCTGCGATTTCTCGTAACCTTTCTTGACGCAATCGTTGTTCTGCTAATCGTTTTCTTCTTCGATTTGGTGTTTCCGCGAGTTGCGGTGATTTTTCTACTTCGTAATGTTGTTTTGTTCAAATTAGATTTCCGTCTTCGAGGCATTTTCAGAAAATTTTATTTTACAATATAATTTTTTAAAATTACGGATTAATGTTCGTTTCTTAGAATTAAATTTAAATTTAAAAATGTTATTAAAAAAAACTTAATAAAAAACTACTTCAATAATATTTTATAAAAAATATATTAGGTATACTTATATATACATATAAGAAAAACACCAAAAATTTGTAAAACGAAAAAATAAAACAAAATAATATAAAATAATGTATAAATAAAAATTTAACTATTAAAATTTGAAGAAAAAAAATTTAATAGTAAACAAATTTACCTAAAATTTACAAATTTCCAAAATTTATTTAAGAAATTTTGACTTACTTGGTGTGCTGTTTCCGATCCCAGCTATTTCTAATTATTAAAATAAAAATTGTCCACAAAAAAACTACATATAAAAAAAACACAAAAGAACAAAAAATAAAAGCAAAATTAAAATAAAATAAATAAAAAAAAATTCAATACAAAAGAAAAATTAAAAACTTACAATTAAAAAATTGTCCACAAAAAAGATATATTATGTAAATAGCACAAAAAAAAAATATATATGTATATATATTATAATGTCGTTATTATATATATATATATATATGTCGTTAATAAATATATATATAAATTTAATTGGTATATATGTAAATGTATATGTATATATATAAATTGTGTATTAATAATACAATATATAGGTATATAAATTTTCTAATTATAATATTATGGTTATAATTTGTTTTTTATTAATTTAGTATCAAAACTTGTTTTAAATTTAATTTAACACAAATTTCACACCTTCTCACAAAAGGTCACAAAAGTTTCTATTTGTCTAATTCAAAATATTACAAATATTTACCTACACCTAGATTGAGAAGTAAACGAAATGAAAGCGGCATAAAAAACGCATAAAAAAAGAGAATGCACAGAGAAAAATGCAAGCATCATTCGTTATTTTAAAAAGAGTTTTTTTTTTTTTTTTTTAAGAAACTTTTGTGTTATAATATTTCTATTTAGGTTTTGAATACATTTTGGAAAAAATTTTAGTTAATTTTGAGCTCCAAAAAAAAAATTATGGTTCGAAATTCTATATGAATTAGTATGTTATGTTATTATACTAATAAAAATTGAAGTTAAAACCAATAACCATTCAATATAAGAAGTATTAATTATTCATAGTTTTATTCTAAAACAGGTGAACGATGTCCTATAATTCTTCGGTATATATTAAAAATATGATATTAACAGTTGTAGTTTTATAACTGAACTATAAAACTATAATATAAAATGTTGGTTAATTTTGAGTTTTAACAAAAAAAAATTACGTTTAAATATTTTAATGATTCAATCAAAATGAAATAACATCTAATGTACAAAAATTAGAAATTATAATCATAAACTATAATAACCATTCAAATTAAGAAAGATAATTCTCTATACATATGGCGTTATTAATAATTTTGGTTAAATGTATGTACATGTATAAATACAAACAGCACAGTTTCATTATTTTTCTAACAATTGAGAAATAAAAAAAAGCTAAAGCAGGAGTGTAATTTTTACAAATTTATTTTATAGAAGATTAAAAGGTCACGCAAAAAAAAAAAAATACATAATATGAAAAAGAAAAAAACAGATAAAATCTCATAAGTGAAGTCAAAAAATGCAAGCGTCATTTATTTTGACTGTTTAATTTAAAAATTGTTTTGTTTTTCCTTTTTTTTTTAATAAAAATTTTGGTTTAGGAGTTTCTCCGTTTAGCTTTTTTGATAAAATGTTTTACATAAGAGGTACTAATTTTTGATAATAGATACATGTATTTTGAATTCTGATTACATACTTATTTGAATAATAAAATTGAATATCAAAAATAAAGCTTGCAAAATAGATTTTTAAAAGTATAAAGATTAAGAAGTACATACATAAATACATAATAATGTAATAGGAATTTTTTCTTTGATTTTACAGATTGATAATGAGTAATTACATACTCGTACATATTGTTATATTATGGTTTTATTACCTAGGTAAATTTCTTATTATGTTTTTCATTGGTAAATTATTAATATCAATGATAATCAATGATATCTTACATTTTTCTAATACATAATTATGGTTTCAAATGGATATTGAATAAGACTAAAAATATGTGTAAGAAGTGTAAGCTTTTCTGTTCTTTAAATATGTATGGACAGATTTTTGATTAATACTGTACTTAAAGGTGAATATAATATGTTACTTTATATGTAGATATAGACATATAGTACCTACATATGTACCTACATATTTTAATGATATTTCAAAAATACATTGTACACCTACAACATAATATAATATAATGTAAACCACATGTTTAATAATGCATTATTGACTGATAATATACTTATGTATGTAAGACATAAAAAACGCACAAAAAAGGAAATCCTAAAAAGCCAGAGAAAAAAATAATTTAAGCATCATTCGTTATTTTAAAAAGAGTTTTGTTTTTTTTTTTTTTAAGAAAACTTTTGTGTTATAATATTTTTATTTAGGTTTTGAATACATTTTGGAAATAATTTTAGTTAACTTTCAGTTCCAAAAAAAAATTATGGTTCGAATATCAACATGAATTAGTGCGTTATGTACTAATATTATACTAATAAAAATTGGAGTTAAAACCAATAACCATTCAATATAAGAAGTATTGATTATTTTTCATAGTTTTATTCTAAAATAGGTGAACGATGTCCTATAATTGTTGGATTATATATTTAATATAACTTTAATAGATATTGGTAGTTTTAATTCTATAATATTTTGAAAAATTTTTTGGATAATTTTGAGTTTTAGCAAAAAAAAAAAATTGGCTTAAATATTTAAAAATGATTCATCAAAATCAAATAACATCTAATGTACAAAAATTAGAAACTTAAAGCCAATTCAAATTAAGAAAGATAGTTGCCTATACATAATATGACGTTATTAATAATTTTGGTTAAATATACATATACTACATATAAATACAAACAGTACAGTTTTATTATTTTAACTGAGAAATAAAAAAAAGCAAAAGCAAGAATCTAATTCTTATGAATTTATTTTATAGAAGAAGGTCAAGAAAGAAAAAAAACAAAATAATAAAAAAACAAAAAAGAAAAAAGCAGATTAAATCTTATAAGTGAAGCCAAAAAAAATGCAAGCCTTATTCATTTTGGCTGTTTAATTTAAAAATTGTTTTGTTTTTCTTTTTTTTTAATAAAAATTTTGGTTTAGGAGTTTTTTCGTTTAGCTTTTTTGATAAAATGTTTTACATAATAGGTACTAATTTTTCATAATAGATACATATACTTTGATTCTGATTATTTGAATAATAAAAATTAATATCAAAAATAAAGTTTGCAAAATAGATTCCTAAAAAATAAAGATTAAGAAAATAATGTAATTGGAATTTTTTATTTGATTTTTCAGATTCATAATGAGTAATTACATACATATTATTCTATTGTGGTTTTAATACCTAGGCAAATTTTCTATTATTTTTTTCATTGATAAATTAATATATCAATGATAATCAGTGATAATCTGCGTAATACAGTGATTATTTTTTTACTTACACTTTAGTAATACATATTAATACTTTGAAATGGATATTGAATAAGACTAAAAATATGTAGTTGTAACAACAGCTGTAAGCTTTTCTGTTCTTTAAATATGTGTGTAATATGTACTGATTTTTGATTAAATAGGTATACTGTATTGAATGGAGAATAATATACGTTAGATTATAGATATAGTACCTATGCACTTATATTAATGATATTTTTTCTGAAATACATTATACACATACCACATAAGTATACCTCATGTTTAAATTGCATTATGGACTGATGGATATGATGATAATTTAATAATCTTATGAGAGGAGATTATATTGCAGTTTTTTAATAACTGCCCAAAATGTTATGTTATTAAAGCTCAAAAGCATTATTCTTAAGATAGGTACCTACTTAATTTGGTTATTTTGATCACTATTAGATTTTAGAAATTTACATTGAAAGCTTTTTATGAAATAATAAAAAAATATACATAGATAAAAGTAAAGAATTTTGAAAATATCATTAATAATAATAACATTTCAAAAAATTAACCACTCAATACTTACCAAAAATTAGGTATTGAAAAAATAATAGTTTAGACTTTAGACACTCGAAATGAACTAACAAAACTTAAGAAAAACTGGTCGCAGGACTTTTGTAAATTTTCAACTCAATTGGTCGAACCACTTAAGCGCGACAACAAAGAAATTAAAAAACTTCATTGAGTCCTGGTGCCGAAACGGGTTAGTGGGTCGTAACCAAATCAACTCAGTGAGCTTTTGTGGTAAAGAGCTACGCTTTTGTAAATTTTCAACTAAATTAGTCAAGCCGTTTAGGCGCGACAACAAAGAACTTAAAAAACTTCATTGAGCTCTGGTGCCAAATCGGATTAATGAATCATAGCCAAATCAACTTAGTGAGTTTCTGTGATAAAGAGTTACACTTCTGTAAATTTTCAACTAAATTAGTCAAGCTGTTTAGGCGCGACAACAAAGAAATTAAAAAATTTCATTGAACCCTGCTGCTGAATGGGTTAATGGATCTTAACCAAATCAACCCAGTGAGCTTTTGTGGTAAAGAGCTACACTTCTGTAAAATTTCAACTAAATTAGTCAAGCCGTTTAGGCGCGACAACAAAGAAATTAAAAAATTTCATTGAACCCTGCTGCCGTAATGGGTTAATGGATCTTAACCAAATTAACTCAGTGATCTTCTGTGGTAAAGAGCTACACTTCTGTAAATTTTCAACTAAATTAGTCAAGCCGTTTAGGCGCGACAATAAAGAAATTAAAAAACTTCATTGAGCTCTGGTGCCGAAACGGTTTAATGAATCATAACTAAATCAACTTAGTGAGATTCCATGGTAAAGAGTCACACTTCTGTAAATTTTCAACGAAATTAGTCAAGCCGCTTAGGCGCGACAACAAAGAAATTAAAAAAATTCATTGAGACCTGGTGCCGAAACGAGTTAATGGATCATAACCAAATTAACTTAGTGGTTAGGCTACAGAGCAACAGTTTTGCAAGTTTTCAAATCAATTGATTGAACCGTTTAAGCAGGACAACAAAAACATTTAATGAACTTCGTTCGGCTCTCGTGCCTAAACGGGTTACCGGATCTTCATAAAAATTTGTCACAGGCTTTTTTTCAGACCATAAAACCACCATACAAAATTGGACATAAATCGGAAACAAAAAATTTTTTGGAAGCCCGCCGGGCCGAATCCGGGTAACATATTGTATCCTAATTTCTTCTGCACTCGTCGAAAGCTAAAGAGAACATTTGTACAAATTTTCAACTCAATCGATCGAACCATTTAGGCAGGACAACAAAAAAACGAAAAAGCTTTAAATGGCTCTCGGGCCGCAATGGGTTAATGAACCGAAACTCGATATAGTCTATAACACTTTCCGGGGTCGTAGGAACGTTCCTGCAAAATTTGGTTGCAATCGGACTGGTGGTTTTTACGTGAAAAGGGCACAAACAAACAAACAGAATTTCTTCCTTATTTATTAGATTGCACTATATTAACTTATTACTATATGAATTTTATATTGTCGTTAATGAAACATCAGGTAGAAAAAATTCTTGATATTATTTGTTTGTAATGCATTCTTTATAGTCACATAATAGTGATTTATATATGGAGTTTAAATTTTGTGTATCAGTTTTGAAATTAATGTTATTCGAGTTTAATTGAATATATATCATTTCGCTAATGTTTCTCTTAAGCCAATTTTCTTCTTTGTCTAGAATTTTGATGTCATCGAAATTAAAAATATGATTTTCTTGTTCAAAATGATTTTGTGCCAGAGCAGTTTTTCTTCTTTATTTATATTTATATTCTTACAATCATATTTATGTTGATTCATTCTATTTTTCAAAAATTGTTTAGTTTGTCCAATGTAACGTGAATTACATATAGTGCAATCAATTTTATATATTAGATTCGATTGTTGGAATTTATCTTCCTTATCTTTTAATTTAGAAAAAAGGATGAAAACTGTCTTACTATTATAAAAAACTATTCTATGGTTGTTTGTGAAATTCTTAAAAAGTCTTTCTATTTTATTTGATAATTGTGGTATATATTGGAACTTTAAATATTTTATATTTTCATTTGGTGGAACGGTGTGTATCATGTCTATTTCGTTGTGGTCATCTGTATGTTTAGATAAATAATTGTTGTAAATCTTGTTAATAAAAAATATTGGATAATTATTTTTAACTAGTAGATCTTTCATTATGTTTATATTTTTATTTAAAAATTCTTTTGATGAAATTTTGCAAATTTTGTTGAGAATATTTATAACCACATTTTTCTTGTGGTGTATAGGATGGTTGGATAAAAAATTTAGCGTTCTCCCCGAAGTGGTGGGTTACCTGTACCAATCCGTCGATATAGTGCCATTACTATTTCTAATTATATATACATCAAGAAAAGGTATTTTGTTGTCTTTTTCTATCTCTAGTGTGAATTTGAGTTTATTATGAAAACTATTAAAACATGATACCATTATTTACCATACCATCAAACATTAATTTCGATGACGTTAAAATTCTAGACAAAGAAAAAAATTGGCTTAAGAGAAACATTAGCGAAATGATATATATTCAATTAAACTCGAATAACATTAATTTCAAAACTGATACACAAAATTTAAACTCCATATATAAATCACTATTATGTGACTATAAAGAATGCATTACAAACAAATAATATCAAGAATTTTTTCTACCTGATGTTTCATTAACAACAATATAAAATTCATATAGTAATTAGTTAATATAGTGCAATAAAATATAAATAGGGATTATGTTATTTTTTTATTTCGGTTTTTTTCTGGTTTTTTGGGTCTGTCTATTTTGATATGTGTAATATATGATATGACAAGTGTAATATATACATAATTATATAAGTTGTGTTGTAATTTATTAGTACATTTTGTTCGTGTTTTTAAGCGCTTAAATTATTAATATTTATATAAATTTTTTTTGTTTGTTAAACTCTTTTTTTTTATAATGTTTTATTTTTTTATAATTTTTTATTTTTTTATTTGTGGGTAAATAATGTTAAACTTACAATTTTTTTTAAGAATATTTATAATGTCTAAAAAGTTTATTAGACGACCTTAACTTATTATCTTAAGGTAAGATGTAATTGTAAAATGTTAATGAGTTAAAAAACAATATATAAAAAAGAATAGAAATTATAAAAAGTATAGAAATTATACGAAACGTTGGCGCAAAGATAAATTTTTTTATGTTTTATTCAGTCCTAATCCAGAGAAAAAATTCAACAAAAGATTAAAACATTAAGGACGAAAAAAAGAAAGGATCATGTTTACCCCATCGGATTGGGGTAAACCTGGGCCGGATTCAAGGTGTTATACGACCCGTGCCGATGATCAGCCTGGCTGGGGGCCCAGTCTTAAAAATAGCCCAATCGCGAACGGAGTATTCGGAGTACCTGGCGACCCTCCGAATTAATTATCCTTACCTTATGTATACGAATCTCTGCATAAGGGGGACCTTCCTTTTCTTCGTACTCATGGGTTCAAATATGGAACAATTAATTCAAAAAAAAGATTCGAAAAAAGAGTTAGCCGGCACTTCCCAAAAGTCGGCAAGTAAAGCGACCAAAGCGGGCACTAGCAGTGCTAAGGAAAGTCGCGAACAACCAAAGACGGTACGCAAAGTGCGCCCGTCGAAACAAGCCTTCTTTGATAAACGGTCGGCCTATAAAATTATTGAGAGGTTAAGCTCTCTCAATATTGGTAAGCTATCGGAGGCACAAAAGAACTCGTTAGCCTGGGCCAAAACAGTAGTAGGCCAGGTGAAGCCCCAAGAAGGACAAATCATAGGTTCATCGAAAGGCCTTATGTCCAAGAGACAGAGGTCACAAGATGAGCTACAGGGTAGTTCCAGAAAGACTAGGTTGCTAGGGAGCAAACAGGTAACCAAGCCTTTTAATGAAATAGCAAAGGATAGTTTAATTCTGGCAATCATTGATGAGGGGTTAGATGGGGCTATTTCTCCCAGTAACTGGAAGAAAGTTGTTGTTGCTTTAAACACAACTTTCTTCCAGGTACTGGAAGAAAATCCAGGACCACCACAATCCTGTAAAGACGCTGGCTGGCATCAGGGCCACGTCAAATTGACTGCTTGTGCTGATCAGAAATCGGCAGATTTCTACAAGCAGGCGATAGGTTAGGTGGAAAGTCTGTGGCCGGCGGCCAAGCTCAAAGCCGTAAGCAGGGAGGAAATTCCTAGCAGGCCAAGAGCTAGGGTATGGCTGCCAAGAGAACCTGCAGAAGCAGACACGATCATAACATGTTGAAAGTGTCAAATACCCAACTTCCAACCCACAATTGGGAGATTGCCAAACTAGGGGAAGTACTAGGACAATCCCGACAGGCGTTAGTCATTGTCAATAAGGACCACCTACAACCCCTAGCGAAAGCCAAAGGGGTCATAAATTACGGCTTCACAGCGGTTACACTGAAGGTGTACAAAAAGGATGAGGTGAAGGCCTTAAGGAGCATCGGTGAAGGCTCAAGTCAAGCCCAAGAGGCAGACTCTGACCGATCCGATGTCGTTCACGGAGCATCCTCCTCGGCTCCAAAGAGAGTGAATGATGTCATCAAGGCTGACGATGAAGAAGATCTACTTAGTTCTGATTCCGACAGCTTTGGTGATGCCAAAAGCATCTCAATGGACTTCGAGGATGAAGCTAACGTAACGGTGGTGGATATTAAGGATGGCTCAGTTAATGAAGCTACTCCAAATTAATCTCCATCACTCCAAAGCGGCTTCCGCCCCACTTCAAATTCGCCTCAGGAAAACGGGTGAGGATATTATCTTGATCCAAGAGCCATGGGTAACAAAAAAACAGGTTCATGGACTCAAGATACCAGGATACACGTTGTTGTATAATAAAGAGGTATGTAGACCTAGAGCGTGCATAATTGCTAAAAATACATTAAATTTAACTTTTATGTATAATCACAGTGATACTGATCTGGTCGCGGCGAGCCTAAAGCTAAAAAACTTAAGGCTCTGGGTTGTTGCGGCGTATCTTCCTCACGACTCGCAGGATTCACTCCCTCCATCCAATCTGGCAGGGTTGATAGCGGATGCTAGAAGGCTGAACATTAGGATCATCATAAGCTGAGACGCCAATGCTCACCATGACATCTGGGGTAGTTCGGATACCAACGAAAGAGATCACAGATACCTTGAGTTCAGTCTGGACAAAAGTCCTCCAAAAAACTCAGTCTACAAAAATCCTAAGAGAACTGACTGGAACAAATATAGGGAGCACTTAAAGTCAGCGCTTTCCTCCTTAACACCTGGAATTCCTAAAAATATCCAGGATCTAAATAGCCTAGTAAATGTTTTTACTAAGGCCTGCAATAAGTCCTTAAAGCATTCATGTCCCATCAGTAAACCTAGGGGAAAACCTAAACCACCTTGGTGGAATGATGAAATCAAAGCTCTAAAGAAAGATAGTAGGAGAGCTTTTAATAATGCCAAAAAAATGAGAGAACGTCTCCTAGGCATCTAGACTTAGGAAAATTCTATCGACAAACACCATGGTACCCAGTCTTCTTAAAAAAGAGGATGGCAGCTGAGCTACCACAAGCGAGGAGTCGTTGGAATTACTTTTAAAAACCCATTTTCCTGGGTGCTCAAATAACAGCTCAGAGGTGGCTTGTCTTCTGAATCCTCTCTCTACTATTTCAGAGGTGGTGGTTACAGGGGACAAACTACAATGGGCTATAAATAGTTTCAAACCATTCAAGTCAAGCGGACCGGATGGAATTATACCCGCTGAGATCCAGCAAACTGCATCTACTACCCTGGCTTGATTAAAAAGCATTTTCTGTGGTTGTCTTAATTTGGGGCTTATCCCGGATAAATGGAAATAGGTCAGAGTAGTCAAGTACCCAAGGCCGGTAAAAGTAGTCACGTCCATGTAAAGGACTTTCGGCCTATAAGCCTGTCATCCTTCCTTCTAAAAACCTTATAAAGATTGATCGACATCCATATCCGCTGCAACTTAGATAAAAATCTGTTGTCAGCCTCTCAACATGCTTACTGTAAAGGGAAGTCAGTGGATACTGCACTTCACACTTTGACAAGCTCGATTGAAAGATCTTTAAATTGCAAAGAGTATACTATTGCAGCTTTTATAGACATTGAGGGAGCGTTTAATAACGTCAATCAGGTAGCAATTGTGGACGCACTCATAAGCCTAGGAATTGAACCGGAGCTAAGAGCACTGATAGCTAATATGCTAAATAGCAGGGCCATCAGTGCCAACTTAGGCAACGCTTCAGCAAAAAGGTTTGTGAAAAGAGGGCCTCCGCAAGAAGAGGTGCTATCTCACCTTCTTTGGAATATGGTGGTAAATAAACTGCTTAAAATGCTGGACGAGGTGAGCTTCACAACAATCGCCTATGCGGACGATATTGCTGTCATGGTCAGTGGTAAGTTCCCAGACAGTCTTAGGGATGTTTTGCAACTTGCACTAAACAAAATCACAACATGGGCTACAAACTGTGGGCTGTCAGTAAATCCAAAAAAAACAGAACTCGTCCTCCAATAAAACCGCCTTCATTAAATGGCTGCACTCTTACCTTTAGCCAAACGGCGAAATTTCTGGGTCAACCTCTAGACAGGAAGTTAAGTGGGAAGTCTAACATCTCAGAAAGAGTAAAAAGGCCTCGTGTAAAAAAGCCATTGGTAGGAAATGGGGGCTTCAGCCATACAAGACTTACCGGCTATGAACATCCGTAGTAAGACCCATTCTTATGTACGGAGTCTTAGTATGGTGGAAGGCAATCGATAAAGAGGTCAACCGCAAGGCAATAGCTAGGGTCCAAGGAACTGTCACACTATGTATTAGTGGCTCTTTAATAACAACCCTTCTGCGGCATTGGACATCATGCTTAATCCGATGCCTGTAGAATATTATAGTAAATTTGCAGCCGCAAATACAGCTGTGAGATTAAAAGCTACATCCCAGTAGATCAATTCACGAGAAGGTCACTCGGATATCATAAACCAATTCAAGTCCACTCCCGCCTTAGTGGACTACACGTCCTCCACTTACTTCTTCGGCTAATCTCATGTGACCAGCATACCAAGCCGTGAGAGTTGGAACTCGAACACAGTGATGACCTTCGAAGGAGTGCAATTCTACACGGATGGTTCAAAATAAACAGCAGTGTAGGATGCGGGGTCTTCTCAGATAATCTGAATATCAGTCATAATTTCCGATTACCAGACCATTGTAGCGTCTTCCAAGCGGAAATTATGGCAATTCAAGAAGCCTTGATTCCACAGAATAGAAGCGTTTTCACTGTGAAATAAGTACGTATTCTGTCAGACAGTCAGGCTGCGTTAAAATCTCTGGAATCAACATGCACAACCTCAAAGACTGTAATAAACTGCCGAAAACTTCTTAAAGAGATGGCCAGGGAGTTTAGTATTCAGCTTTGCTGGGTACCACATCATCGAGGTATTCCGGGAAATGAAAAAGCGGATGAACTCTTTTTGTGAATGTTACAACCTTACAAATTCTGCCGGACTAGGGGTACCTCTATACACAATCAAAACGTTATTTCGAAAGGAAATAACGGATATGGTAAATTGAAAATGGTCAAACTTAACCTCGTGCAATATCACAAGATGATATGGCCCAAAACCCATTTAATGACAATGATCTGCTTTCCCTCAAAAGGGCAGACATTGGAATGGCAATGGGAATAATTACCGGTCACTGTCTAATAGGGAAGCATGCCAGAAGACTTGGCTTATCCGCAAACGACTATTGTAGAGCCTGCAAGGATGAAGAAGAGGAGGAAACTACTTTCCATCTCCTGCAAATGCCCGGCCTTGTCGGCAAGAAGGAATACCCATTTGGGGCAATATCTCTTCGACAGCCTTAGCGATCTATAAGGTAAAAATGTGAAGAGTATTCTTCGCTTTGCAAAAAGCTCAAATTGGTTTTAACGAGTGGGATAGAAAAGCTTCTTTGTGGTATCACAATGGACCATACGGTCTAAGTGTGCCTCTTTGGCAGCCACCTTAACCTAACCTAACCTATTGTTAATATTATTATTATTAAATACTATTATTATTACTATTATTATTATTATTATTATTATTACTATTATTATTATTATTATTTTTATTATTATTATTATTATTAATACTATTACTATTACTATTATAATTATTATTATTATTATTATTATTATTATTATTATTATTATTATTATTATTACTATTATTATTATTATTATTATTATTATTATTATTATTATTATTATTATTATTATTATTATTATTATTATTATTATTATTATTATTATTATTATTATTATTATTATTATTATTATTATTATTATTATTAGTATTATTATTATTATTATTATTATTATTATATTATTATTATTATTATTATTATTATTTCTTTCTACCGCCCGCTGTGCATGCTGGATACGGCGGAGAGGATCTTGAAGAAGCTGCTTAGGATGAGGATGCATTCCGCTATGGAGGAAGTAGGGGGGCTTGTTCCGCGGCAGTACTGCTTCAGGTCCGGTAGGTCAAGGGTGGATGCAATTGCCGCGGTGATGAACGCCATAAAGCGGGGGGAGAGTTACAAACATTTCTCACATTGACTGGTCCTTATTTTATTATTATTACTATTATTATTCTATTATTATTATATTATTATTATTATTATTATTATTATTTTTATTATACTATTATTATTATTATTATTATTATTATTAGTATTATTATTATTATTATTATTATTATATTATTATTTTTTATTATTATTATTATATTATTATTATTGTTATTATTATTATTTTTATAATTATTATTATTATCATTTTTATTATACTATGATTATTATTATTATTATTACTTATTATTATTATTATTACTATTATTATTTTAATTATAACTATTAATATTATTGTTATTCTTATTGTTATTTATTATTTATATTATTATTATTATTAATATTATTATTGTTATTATTACTATTATTATTATTATTATTATTAGTATTATTAGTACTATGATTATTATTATTATTGTTATTATTATTATTATTATTTTTATTATTATATTCATTATTATTATTATTGTTATTATTATTATTATTATTACTATTATTATTATTGTTATTATTATTATTATTGTTAATATGAATATCATTAGTCTTATTATTATTATTATTATATTTATTATAAATATTATTGTTATTGTTATTATTATTATTATATTTATATAAATATTATTGTTATTGTTATTGTTATTATTATTATTTTTATTATTACTATGATTATTATTATTATTGTTATTATTATTATTATTAGTATTATTATTATTATTATTATTACTATTATTATTATTATTATTATTATTATTATTATTCTTACTATTATTATTATTATTGTTACTATTATCATTATTTTAATTATTACTATTATTATTGTTACTATTATTATTATTATTAATTATTATTACTATTATTATTATTATTATTACTATTATTATCATTATTATTACTATTATTATTATTATTATTATTATTGTTATTATTATTATTATTATTATTATTATTATTATTATTATTATTATTATTATTATTATTATTATTATTGTTAATAATATTATTATTATTATTGTTATTATTATTATTATTATTGTTATTATTATTATTATTGTTATAAGTAATATTATTATTATTATTATTATTATTATTAATATTATTATTATTATTATTGTTATTATTATTATTATTATTATTATTATTATTATGATTATTATTATTATTATTTTAATTATTACTATTATTATGATTATTATTACTATTATTATTATTAATTTTATTATTAATATTATTATTATTATTGTTATTATTATTATTATAATAATAATAATAGTTATTATTATTATTATTACTATTATTATTATTATTGTTATTATTATTATTATTATAATAATAATAATAATAATTATTATTATTATTATTATTATTATTTCTTTCTACCGGCCCCTTGGTATGTTGGATACGGCGGGTAAGATCTTGGAGAAGCTGCGTAGGGGAGGCTGCATTCCGTTATGGAGGACGTAGGGGGGCTTGCTCCGCGCCAGTACGGCTTCAGATTCGGTAGGTCAACCGTGGATGCCATTGCAGAGGTGATGAATATTGTAAAGCAGGCGGAGAGTTACAATCTTTTCTCACGTGTACTGGTTCTCTTGGTGACGCTCGATGTGAAAAATGCTTTTAACACTCGCAGATGGGACGTCATCAGAGCACTGGAGGACAAATTCCGGGTGCCGGATTACCTCCTCCAGATGATGGATGATTACCTGGCCAACTAGACTCTGATGTACGATAATTCGCAGTTGGCAAGGAGCATGGTGGTTACTGCAGGGGCTGCGCAGGGGTCTGTTCTCGGACCAGATCTCTCAAACGCTGCCTATGACGGCTTGCTGCGTTTGGACGGCGACGTGGCTTTTTGAAGCAAGGAGCGTGCAGCTGGCGCAGCTCAAGCTCAAACAAGCCATGCGACGCATCGATGCATGGATGGCAGAGCAAGGGCTCTCTCTGGCTTTAAGCAAAACGAAAATTGTGGTCCTCACTAGGAGAAGGATAGCCACTGTCCTTCCGCTGCAGGTTGGGGAGGTGACAGTCATATCGGAGCCAGCGATAAAATACCTCGGGGTGCTAGTGGACTGTAGCCTCAGGTTCTTGGAGCAGATTCGGCCGACTGTGGATAAGACGGCAGCGGGCGTAACATCGCTAAGCCTGCTGATGGCCAACGTGGGAGGACCCAGGGCCGGGAAGAGGAGGCTCCTTATGTCATCGGTCCAGTCAGTCTTGCTATACTGATCCGAGGTGTGGACACATGCTCTAGCCAAGGAAATGCACAGGAAGAGGCTGGGCCAGGTACAAAGGTGGGCAGCCCGGAGGGTGGCGTCTGCCTACAGGACAGTCGCTGAACCGGCTGTCCTGGTAATTGCTGAGGCTAGGTAATTGACAGTCGCTGAACCTTTCAGTAATCCAGCAAGAAGAAAGGTCACGCACGTTGGCAAATTGGCAGGCTCAGGGGGATCAGGAGGCGAGAGGCCCATGGAAGAGGCCTATGATAGCAGCGATCGGGCCATGGGAGGAACGGTGACACGGGGAGGTGGACTATTACCTCACGCTGTGTCTTTCCAGGCAAGACTACTTCAGATCCTTCCTGAACAGAATAGGAAGAGTGGGCTCGGCGGAGTGTCTGTACTTGCCCAGGTGTGCAGGATGATGCTGAGCACACC
>CAMUPU010000050.1:0-25606 GCA_947095535.1 Poecilobothrus nobilitatus | reverse complement strand
AATGACTCCGTTTATAATATACGTGGACTTAAAAATTTTGTTTGAACATGGAATAAAAGGAACAGAATACAATTGGTTTAAAAGCTATTTATACAATCGGGAACAATATGCAGAGTGTGATAGTATAAAGAGTGATCTACATCATGTCAAATACGGAGTAATTCAGGGAAGCTCGTTAGGGCCAACATTATTTTCATGCTACATAAATGGTTTACTAAAGATCACAATTTTTGAAAAACCATTCATATTTGCAGATGATCTAGCTATTGTATACGCCGTAACAAATTGTACGGAATTGGAAGAATCAATAAATAAAGATATGTATACTTTGCAAAAATGGATGGATCAGCACAAGCTGACAATTAATCTAAAAAAAACTAAATATATAATGTTTAAAAGCAAATGTGTAATTGGAATACGTAACAACAATGGCGATAGACTGGTAGAATTATGTCAAACCAATCAGTTGGTCATAGGAGGCACACTGTTCCCCCACAAAGATATACACAAATACACATGGGTCTCACCTGGTGGTAGAACAAAGAACCAAATTGACCATATATGCGTGAGTAGAAAATGGAGAAACTCATTGCTAGATGTAAGGAATAGAATAGGTGCTGATATACAGAGCGACCATGAACTTATAACAGCTGACCTAAGGATTCGGTTAAGGCGTAATACTGCCAACGCGCAGAAGCTCAAAGCCAAATTGAACTTAGACCAGCTCAGAAACCCAGCAGTAAAATCTAATATCATAACGGCTATCCAGCAAACTGTATCAGAGAACATGCAGCAGTCATGGGAGGAAAAAGCTAAAGCCATACGACAAAAATCAGTAAACGTCCTAGGCACACATCAGAATAATAGAAAACCATGGATCTCTGACCATACATGGAACCTGATCAAACATAGGCAACAACTAAAGAACCAAATGAATACTGATAACTCTATCTCGCTAAGGCAGCAGTATCAGACCCAGAGCAAACTAGTTAAGAAAGGAGCCAGGGCTGATAAGAGAAAACACATTGAGAAAATGGCTAGAGAAGCAGAAACTTCAGCTGGCAAGAATGATATAAGATCAGTACACAATATCGTAAATAGCCTTACAAACCGATCTCACAGAGTTAACCGCTCTATAAAAGATCGAAACGGCAACGCTCTAACCAACATTCAAGAACAAACCCAGCGTTGGAAAGAGCACTTTGAGGAAATAAGCAACATTCAGCCAATACACAGCCCTCACTCGGAAGTAACCACCAATGATCTCAGTGAAGAAAACATCCCTATTCTCAGCTCAGCACCCTCAATCCGTGAGATTAAAGACGCCATCTTAAGATTGAAAAGGAATAAGGCAGCAGGAGACGATGGTCTACCAAGTGAGATACTAAAATCAGATCCACAATCATCAGCAGAACTCATCCACCCGCATATAACAAGCGCTTGGGCATCAGAAACAATACCATCATCATGGAAAAAAGGAATTATTATCAAAATTCCAAAGAAAGGTGATCTTTCTGATTGCAACAAGTGGAGGGGTATTACATTACTGAATACAATATATAAAATCATCACAAACATTATTCAGAATAGACTCCAAGAAGAGGTGCAGAACACGCTAAGAAACGAGCAAGCTGGCTTCAGGCCGGCTAGAAACTGTCTCGATCAAGCCAACACACTAAGAATAATAGTGGAGCAATCACACGAATGGCGATCACCGCTGTGTCTGGTCTTCGTTGACTTTAAGAAGGCATTCGACTCTATACAAAGAGAAGCCATATGGAAAGCCCTTGTGAACAGGAATATACCAAGGAAAATCGTGAGTATAATTCGTGCTCTCTATGATAACGCCGAACTCTCGGTATCACATAGTGGAAATATCAGCGATCCATTCATAACGAATGCAGGAGTCAAACAAGGATGCCCTCTATCGCCACTATTATTCACAATAGTCTTGGATGACATAATGAGAGAAATCAGTAACACCTGGGATGGCATCAATTGGTCTGATGATAGGAATCTCTCTGATCTCGACTACGCTGACGACATCTGCCTCTTGTCGCACAGCCAAGCTGAAACGCAGTCGAAACTGAACCTTCTACAACAGGCGGCACGGAAAAGAGGGCTCGAAATAAACATTAACAAAACTAAGGCAATGTTTGTTCACTGCCCAAGCAACACCCCTATCATACTAGAAGGCCAACACATAGATAGCGTAGACGAATTCTGTTACCTCGGTAGCATAATAACTCCTACAGGTGGTACTAGGGAAGATGTACAAAATAGAATCAACAAGGCAAGAACAGCATTCGGCAGACTTCGGCCTATATGGAACAGCAACCAAATATCTAGAAGAACAAAAATTAGCATATTCAACTCCTGTGTTAAAACCACTCTAACGTATGGTAGTGAGTCATGGCTGCTAACGAACACCATCAAGAATAAGCTGCAAGTCTTCATAAACAAGCACCTAAGAATCATATGCAGAATTTTCTGGCCGAACAGAATCAGCAATAAAGATCTATGGAACTTAACAAATGAGGAACCCCTAGTAAAACAAATAACCAGGAGAAGGTGGAAATGGATCGGGCACACATTAAGGAAAAATGAAAATGATATAAACAGAGTTTCGCTATGTTGGAATCCACAAGGAGGTTCTAGAGCTAGAGGTAGACCCAGAATGACGTGGAAGCGTACTGTCCTAAGTGAAATAAGCAGATGCAATTTGTCCTGGAGCATGATTGAAGAAAAAGCGTTAAGCAGAGAAGACTGGAGACTTCAAGTGGAAGCCCTATGCTCCCTAGTGGAGTAACAGGAGTAACAGGGAAAAAAAAAAAAAGCAAATGTGTAGACAATAATAATATGAGATTCAAAGATAATAGGATTGAAAGAGTAGCAGAATATAAGTACCTTGACATACTTTTAGATCAAAATCTAACTTGGGAGCAGCAAATTAAGGAACAACTGAAGAAAGGTAGCAAAATTGCAGGTATATTTAGAATAATAAATAAGAGAGTACCTTAGAAGGTTAAAAATTCAATATACTATAGCATGTTTCATTCCACGGTAACCTATGGTATTCAAATCTGGGGTAACACATTTAATAAAAATTTAAAATTATTGCAAGTAATACAAAACAAGGCTATTAAAAATTTATATGGATATAAAAATAGAACGTCAACTCAAAAAATCCATCAACAACATAAAATTCTACCACTAAATTTATTTATTAGGAGTAAGCTTGCTACACATGTACAGTCGTTGGTAACACAAAACATCAATAGTATACTTAAACCTATTTGTATAATAATTTGCATTCTTATCTTACAAGAAATGCGGGTAACTTAAGAATTATGTCATCAAAATTAAGATTTAATAATCTTGACACATTATATAATTTAGCATATAAAACCTATAATGAGCTTCTGAGTGAAATGAAAAAAATAAATAGTCAACATGAATTCAAGAAAAATATAAAAAATTATTATATGAATTTGATTTAAATTTTGTGACAGACTTAGAATTAATTATGTATTGAAAACGAAAATAATAGTGAGTAGTAGTAAGTTGTAAATAAGTAATTAACAAGTACTTGATAATGATAATTATATACATAGTTATAGTAATTTTGAATTTTTAGATTTACATTTGTTCTTTGAAATATTTTATTTTTTTATTTAAAATTGTAGTATTATAATGAATTGCTGAAGTTTGTATTATACTCTATACGAGCAAAAGGCTCATTTTGAGATGAAATATAAAATAAATACAAAATAAAAAATGCATTTTAAAAGAAATAGATGGAGGAAAAAAGTATCAAGAGCATATTCCCTGCTCAATCGCATATTATTTAACAAGCTCGTTTCAGTCGAGTTACACAAAATATGCGTTTTATCGGGGTGAAGATTGTATTGAATGGTTTACGAACCAACTGCAACAGCTAGCAATTATACTTAACTCATGTGTAATTCCAATAGAAAATCTTTCCAATGAAGATGAGATAAATTTTATCTTAGCAAATAAATGTCACATATGTGAACATTTTTTTGAGTCAGATGAAATTAAGGTTAAAGATCATTTAACTGCCATTTTACTGGAAAATATCGTGGACCTGCTCATGTAGGTTGTAATTTAAATTATAAAGACGATTTAACTATACCCATTATATTTCATAACCTTAGATCATATGATGCACATTTTTTGATTAAAGATATGCAAAAAATTGGTGAGGGTAACATAAATGTACTTCCAATATATAAGGAGAAGTATATATCCTTTACAAAATCCATTAAAGATAAAAAAATTAAATTTAGGTTTATAGATTCTTTTAGATTTTTGGCTAGTAGTTTAGATCATTTATCATCTCTTTTAAAGGATTTTCCAATTCTAGAGTCCGAATTTTCTTATCTAACGTTACATCAAATTGACTTATTAAAAAGAAAAGGAGTATATCCCTATGACTATTTCAATAGTTTTGAGAGATTTTCAGAAACAGAATTACCTGAAAAATATATTTTTTATAATAAATTAAATAAAAAAAATATTAGCGATGAGGACTATCTTCATGCACAAATCAAGATGTAGGAAAGTGAGGAAGAAAAAAATGAATTGAAACATTTAAGTACAAAAAATATTGCAGTATATAAAGAATATGATATAGATGCAATAATTAAAGAAGCCATAGAAGAACCGCTGTTAAGAAAATTAAAAGAATTTCAAGAAAGAAATAGCGGTTGGGCTTTATCAGCTTTTATAAATTTAACTGTAAATATTAATAAATTTTCACCACTTGTTGGATCATCTTACATTAAAACACCTGTAAGGAATGGAGCTTGCATTAATGTGCGAAATAATTACGAGACATGCTTTGCATGGGCTGTTGTGTCAGCATTATATCCTACCAACAATCATCCCGAACGGACTTCAAGCTATCCAAATTATAAAGACGTTTTGAACCTCGATAGAATTAGCTTTCCTATGGAGTTAAAAAATTAGATTATTTGAAAAAAACAATAATATTTCAATTAATGTATTTGTTTATCATCGTGAAACGCCCAAAAGTAAATTGGAAGTTGTACCATTAAAATGGTCAAAATCAGTGGAAAAAGGTTAATATTAGAATTTTGTTTTTTGTTGCTTTTTATTTAATTTTATACTGAACATTTTATTTTATTTTAGATAAGCTACATGTGAATTTATTGATGTTGGAAGAACAGGACTCTGATGGAAATAATGAGAATATTAATTGACATTATATTTGGATTAAAAATCTTTCAAGGCTTCTGAGATCACAGTGCAATTCTGATGGACATGAAATTTATTTTTGTGATAGATGTCTTCATTACTTTTATGATATAGAAAAATTGGAAGTTCATAAAGAAAATTGCTTGAAGCAAAATGAATGTAAGATAAGATTACCTAATATAGAAAATAAGACTCTCAGTTTTAAGAATTATAGAAATAACATAATGACTCCGTTTATAATATACGTGGACTTAAAAATTTTGTTTGAACATGGAATAAAAGGAACAGAATACAATTGGTTTAAAAGCTATTTATACAATCGGGAACAATATGCAGAGTGTGATAGTATAAAGAGTGATCTACATCATGTCAAATACGGAGTAATTCAGGGAAGCTCGTTAGGGCCAACATTATTTTCATGCTACATAAATGGTTTACTAAAGATCACAATTTTTGAAAAACCATTCATATTTGCAGATGATCTAGCTATTGTATACGCCGTAACAAATTGTACGGAATTGGAAGAATCAATAAATAAAGATATGTATACTTTGCAAAAATGGATGGATCAGCACAAGCTGACAATTAATCTAAAAAAAACTAAATATATAATGTTTAAAAGCAAATGTGTAATTGGAATACGTAACAACAATGGCGATAGACTGGTAGAATTATGTCAAACCAATCAGTTGGTCATAGGAGGCACACTGTTCCCCCACAAAGATATACACAAATACACATGGGTCTCACCTGGTGGTAGAACAAAGAACCAAATTGACCATATATGCGTGAGTAGAAAATGGAGAAACTCATTGCTAGATGTAAGGAATAGAATAGGTGCTGATATACAGAGCGACTATGAACTTATAACAGCTGACCTAAGGATTCGGTTAAGGCGTAATACTGCCAACGCGCAGAAGCTCAAAGCCAAATTGAACTTAGACCAGCTCAGAAACCCAGCAGTAAAATCTAATATCATAACGGCTATCCAGCAAACTGTATCAGAGAACATGCAGCAGTCATGGGAGGAAAAAGCTAAAGCCATACGACAAAAATCAGTAAACGTCCTAGGCACACATCAGAATAATAGAAAACCATGGATCTCTGACCATACATGGAACCTGATCAAACATAGGCAACAACTAAAGAACCAAATGAATACTGATAACTCTATCTCGCTAAGGCAGCAGTATCAGACCCAGAGCAAACTAGTTAAGAAAGGAGCCAGGGCTGATAAGAGAAAACACATTGAGAAAATGGCTAGAGAAGCAGAAACTTCAGCTGGCAAGAATGATATAAGATCAGTACACAATATCGTAAATAGCCTTACAAACCGATCTCACAGAGTTAACCGCCCTATAAAAGATCGAAACGGCAACGCTCTAACCAACATTCAAGAACAAACCCAGCGTTGGAAAGAGCACTTTGAGGAAATAAGCAACATTCAGCCAATACACAGCCCTCACTCGGAAGTAACCACCAATGATCTCAGTGAAGAAAACATCCCTATTCTCAGCTCAGCACCCTCAATCCGTGAGATTAAAGACGCCATCTTAAGATTGAAAAGGAATAAGGCAGCAGGAGACGATGGTCTACCAAGTGAGATACTAAAATCAGATCCACAATCATCAGCAGAACTCATCCACCCGCATATAACAAGCGCTTGGGCATCAGAAACAATACCATCATCATGGAAAAAAGGAATTATTATCAAAATTCCAAAGAAAGGTGATCTTTCTGATTGCAACAAGTGGAGGGGTATTACATTACTGAATACAATATATAAAATCATCACAAACATTATTCAGAATAGACTCCAAGAAGAGGTGCAGAACACGCTAAGAAACGAGCAAGCTGGCTTCAGGCCGGCTAGAAACTGTCTCGATCAAGCCAACACACTAAGAATAATAGTGGAGCAATCACACGAATGGCGATCACCGCTGTGTCCGGTCTTCGTTGACTTTAAGAAGGCATTCGACTCTATACAAAGAGAAGCCATATGGAAAGCCCTTGTGAACAGGAATATACCAAGGAAAATCGTGAGTATAATTCGTGCTCTCTATGATAACGCCGAACTCTCGGTATCACATAGTGGAAATATCAGCGATCCATTCATAACGAATGCAGGAGTCAAACAAGGATGCCCTCTATCGCCACTATTATTCACAATAGTCTTGGATGACATAATGAGAGAAATCAGTAACACCTGGGATGGCATCAATTGGTCTGATGATAGGAATCTCTCTGATCTCGACTACGCTGACGACATCTGCCTCTTGTCGCACAGCCAAGCTGAAACGCAGTCGAAACTGAACCTTCTACAACAGGCGGCACGGAAAAGAGGGCTCGAAATAAACATTAACAAAACTAAGGCAATGTTTGTTCACTGCCCAAGCAACACCCCTATCATACTAGAAGGCCAACACATAGATAGCGTAGACGAATTCTGTTACCTCGGTAGCATAATAACTCCTGCAGGTGGTACTAAGGAAGATGTACAAAATAGAATCAACAAGGCAAGAACAGCATTCGGCAGACTTCGGCCTATATGGAACAGCAACCAAATATCTAGAAGAACAAAAATTAGCATATTCAACTCCTGTGTTAAAACCACTCTAACATATGGTAGTGAGTCATGGCTGCTAACGAACACCATCAAGAATAAGCTGCAAGTCTTCATAAACAAGCACCTAAGAATCATATGCAGAATTTTCTGGCCGAACAGAATCAGCAATAAAGATCTATGGAACTTAACAAATGAGGAACCCCTAGTAAAACAAATAACCAGGAGAAGGTGGAAATGGATCGGGCACACATTAAGGAAAAATGAAAATGATATAAACAGAGTTTCGCTATGTTGGAATCCACAAGGAGGTTCTAGAGCTAGAGGTAGACCCAGAATGACGTGGAAGCGTACTGTCCTAAGTGAAATAAGCAGATGCAATTTGTCCTGGAGCATGATTGAAGAAAAAGCGTTAAGCAGAGAAGACTGGAGACTTCAAGTGGAAGCCCTATGCTCCCTAGTGGAGTAACAGGAGTAACAGGAAAAAAAAAAAAAAAAGCAAATGTGTAGACAATAATAATATGAGATTCAAAGATAATAGGATTGAAAGAGTAGCAGAATATAAGTACCTTGACATACTTTTAGATCAAAATCTAACTTGGGAGCAGCAAATTAAGGAACAACTGAAGAAAGGTAGCAAAATTGCAGGTATATTTAGAATAATAAATAAGAGAGTACCTTAGAAGGTTAAAAATTCAATATACTATAGCATGTTTCATTCCACGGTAACCTATGGCATTCAATTCTGGGGTAACACATTTAATAAAAATTTAAAATTATTGCAAGTAATACAAAACAAGGCTATTAAAAATTTATATGGATATAAAAATAGAACGTCAACTCAAAAAATCCATCAACAACATAAAATTCTACCACTAAATTTATTTATTAGGAGTAAGCTTGCTACACATGTACAGTCGTTGGTAACACAAAACATCAATAGTATACTTAAACCTATTTGTATAATAATTTGCATTCTTATCTTACAAGAAATGCGGGTAACTTAAGAATTATGTCATCAAAATTAAGATTTAATTATCTTGACACATTATATAATTTAGCATATAAAACCTATAATGAGCTTCTGAGTGAAATGAAAAAAATAAATAGTCAACATGAATTCAAGAAAAATATAAAAAATTATTATATGAATTTGATTTAAATTTTGTGACAGACTTAGAATTAATTATGTATTGAAAACGAAAATAATAGTGAGTAGTAGTAAGTTGTAAATAAGTAATTAACAAGTACTTGATAATGATAATTATATACATAGTTATAGTAATTTTGAATTTTTAGATTTACATTTGTTCTTTGAAATATTTTATTTTTTTATTTAAAATTGTAGTATTATAATGAATTGCTGAAGTTTGTATTATACTCTATACGAGCAAAAGGCTCATTTTGAGATGAAATATAAAATAAATACAAAATAAAAAATGCATTTTAAAAGAAATAGATGGAGGAAAAAAGTATCAAGAGCATATTCCCTGCTCAATCGCATATTATTTAACAAGCTCGTTTCAGTCGAGTTACACAAAATATGCGTTTTATCGGGGTGAAGATTGTATTGAATGGTTTACGAACCAACTGCAACAGCTAGCAATTATACTTAACTCATGTGTAATTCCAATAGAAAATCTTTCCAATGAAGATGAGATAAATTTTATCTTAGCAAATAAATGTCACATATGTGAACATTTTTTTGAGTCAGATGAAATTAAGGTTAAAGATCATTTAACTGCCATTTTACTGGAAAATATCGTGGACCTGCTCATGTAGGTTGTAATTTAAATTATAAAGACGATTTAACTATACCCATTATATTTCATAACCTTAGATCATATGATGCACATTTTTTGATTAAAGATATGCAAAAAATTGGTGAGGGTAACATAAATGTACTTCCAATATATAAGGAGAAGTATATATCCTTTACAAAATCCATTAAAGATAAAAAAATTAAATTTAGGTTTATAGATTCTTTTAGATTTTTGGCTAGTAGTTTAGATCATTTATCATCTCTTTTAAAGGATTTTCCAATTCTAGAGTCCGAATTTTCTTATCTAACGTTACATCAAATTGACTTATTAAAAAGAAAAGGAGTATATCCCTATGACTATTTCAATAGTTTTGAGAGATTTTCAGAAACAGAATTACCTGAAAAATATATTTTTTATAATAAATTAAATAAAAAAAATATTAGCGATGAGGACTATCTTCATGCACAAAAAGTATGGTGTATTTTAACCTTAATAACTTAGGAGAGTATTCAGATTTGTACTTAAAAACGGACGTTTTAGTACTAGCAGATGTATTTGAAAAATTTCGTACAAATTTCTTAGAAACATATAAGTTAGACCCTGCTCATTACTACACTCTTCCTGGTTATACTTGTTATAACGCTATGTTATTATACACTGAATAAATTTAGAATTGCTTACAGAGATATGATTATGTTTATTATGTTTTTATGTTTTAATACGTGGAAGTTTAAGTCAATGTTCAAAACGCTACTCTGTAGTAAATAATGATTATTTTATAATTTATTTTAAAGTGTTGACAAGTACAAGTTATTTAAATCGTGCACTTTTACTTTTGATTTTAATTTTGAATAAATTTTAATTTTTATTAATTTTAATTTTTACTTTAATCTTAATTTCCATACTTTAATTTATTTTAAGTCAGATTTTGATCTTGGTTAATTTCAAAGTTGATTTTAAGTCTAATTTTGATTTTGATTACAATTTCAACTCTGATTTCATTTTAATTTTGCTTTTGATTTTAATTTTAAACTACATTCCAATTTTAAAATTATTATTTATTATCTTAACTTTTCTTTTATATTAATTTTTTCCATCAAAATTACCAATTTTAATGTTAATTTTTGTAACATACGCGGGTTGCAAACGAACTTTCATGCCGTCGATTGCCATCTTAGTTCAATTAAACCAGCAATCTTAGCCCTATGTGAAACACAAGTCAGAAACCACAATGATAACTTTAATGTTACCGGCTACTCACTTATTTCACACTTCGTACCCCAAAAAAGGTATCGGTGTCTATATAAAAAATTACATCCCTTTCAACACACTCCCAAAATATAAATGTTCTAGCACAACCTTCTTACCATGTTGAGTTATCAAGATGGCGAAATACAGCCTATGGAAATTCGTTTGTCATGCGCAAGTCCCGTTTGTGGAACCATATACCATCGCATGTGTTCCCTAAAGTTGGTAATTCATATGTGTACGATTTACTTAAGTTTAAGAAGAACATTAACATCTTTCTTCAAAATGTTCCTCCAAATTTTCCTACCTATCCCCCATAATCCAAATTTCCTAATTCCAATTTCCCCAATTATCCTTCCCACATCCCTATCCACAAAGCCAAACTGTACATTTGTATTAAAGGTTCCATCCTTAAATTTTGATTTTAAAACGGGGGTGGTTTTGGTTGGTGAAAGTCCAACATTACCCTGAGGAAGCACGTGCAGTTCCTCTTGGTGACTTTCGAGTTTTCCACCAACCCTCGTAAAGAAAAAAAAAAATTTAGCTGGATATAATCCATATAAACCAAAAAAATATTTAATGTACAAAAATATTAATAATCAGTACGGTTATGCAATGACACAATTTTTACTAACAGGGAATATTAAATGGATTTAACCATGTGATTTTTCAATAGTTAATATTCAGACAATAGAAAACGACTCACCAAAAGGTTACATTTTTGAAGTCGATTTAATTTATCCAAGAGAGTTGCACGATTTGGATGCCGATATACCTTTTTGAGCTGAAACTATATATCCCCTTGGTTCAAAACAAAAAAAACTACTTCAAACTCTTAACGATAAAGAAAAATATGTTATTCATTTTAGAAATTTAAAACAAGCTTTAAAACATGGCCTAAAGTTAAAAAAAATTAACAGGATTCTTGAATTTGATGAATCTGCATAGTTAAAAGCTTATATTGACTTAAACACAAGACTAAGAGTACAAGCTACGAAAAAAATTGATATTGAACGTTTTAAACTTAAGAATAATGGCATTTTTGGAAAATGTATAGAAAACGTAAGAAAATATTGTAATGTAAAACTAGTTTAAAAAATTGGAAAGGAAGGTACGGTCCCAATTCATTACTTTCTTCGGCTTTTTTCAAAAATAGTACAGTTTTTAATGCGAATTTAGTAGCTATTGAATTATTTAAATCTAAAGTATTCTTTTGTAAGGCTATTTATGTTGGTTTCTGTGTTCTGGAAATTTCAAAAACGCTAATATATGAATATCATTACGATTTCCAAACCAAACCCAAATTTAGCGAAGATTGTACCGCATTGTATACAGATACCGACAGTTTAATTTATGAAATTTCTAATTTCAATATTTATCAGACAATAAAAGAAGATTGTAAAACACGTTTCGATACTAGTGATTATCCTTTGAATAATATTTGGGGAATACCAAGAGTTAATAAGAAAGTTGTAGGGCTAACGAAAGATGAGTTGAATGGACAAATAATGTCTAATTTTGTTGAATTAAGATCTAAAATGTATGCAATCAAAGTTGAACATAAAGAAAAACTGAAAAAAATTAAAGGTGTTAAAAAAACGGTTGTAAAAAGAAAAATTTGTTTTGATTTGGACCGATGATTCCACCGGACCAAAAAGCATACCAAACTGTCAATTTTGGTAAATGTAGTGGTTGTTCATGATAATTTGTGGATTTTCTTCACACCAGAATCGACAGTTTTGTTTATTTACCACACCACTCAGATGAAAGTGAGAAGATGATTTTCTTAAAAAACTCGTTATCGCTTTCAATTTGTTCCAAGACTAAATCAGCAAATTCACGACGTTTACGGTGGTCCAATGGCTTCAGTTCTTGAGTGATAACAATTTTATACGGATACAAGCCCAAATCCTTTCTCAAAATCCGCCAGGTTCTGGTTTGGGACAGTCCCAATTCTTGAGAATGTCTTGGAATCGACAAATTGTGGTCTGGAGCAACACTTGCCTGAACGGCAGCAATATTTTCATTACTTCGAGCGGTTCTTTGTCTTATTGGCACTTGAACATTATGTAAAGAAAATGTTCGCTCGAAATTTTCAACAATTCGACGAATAGCGAGCACAGTTGGACGATTATTACGAGCATAAAATGGCAAAGGCGCACGAAAAGTTGCAATTGGAGAACGATTATTTTGATAATAAAATTGACTAATTCGTAACGTTGTTCTTGCGTATATCTCTCCATGATGAAATTGTAAACATAACTGAATACAATTTAAAAAAAAGA
Source organism: Poecilobothrus nobilitatus (assembly GCA_947095535.1). Lineage (NCBI taxonomy): Eukaryota > Metazoa > Arthropoda > Insecta > Diptera > Dolichopodidae > Poecilobothrus > Poecilobothrus nobilitatus. Next base: position 12,506 of record CAMUPU010000050.1, on the reverse strand, counting down.
TCATAACATACTACAAATGGCCGAAACGTCACTTAAAAAACATATCCCTCAAATTGGAAAACTCTATATTTGCCCTATATACTTATTACACTTATTACCTGTTATACTTATTACAGTATATAATTATAATTAAAAGATAACTCCTTTATTTCTGTATATTAACTGGTTCCTTTATTTAGCTTAGTTTAACTATTTATAACTTATTTCTAACGCTACTTATACTATTACGATAATTAATTATTATTAATATTATTTGGTAATCAATACTATTTACATTCTTATCGCTAATTGATACCTTGAATAAAGCATAGCATAATTATTGCATTCCTTAGGTTATTGACATAAAACAAAGAAATTATGAAATATGATTAATTATGATTGTTCAATGTATTCCATTCAATGTACGATTTGCAATACTTAATCAATGTATAAATTTGCGATAATTAATCAATGTATAACATTGTATGCATATCAAATTCATATTTATTAGGTCGGTCAATGCATTCATATTAAATTATTAAAGAATGCTAATTTACCAAAAGATTGATCACCATATAGTTCTTATCTTTATATTTAAGAGGAATTCATTATATTATACTTTAGTTATGTATTTTATATTACAGCCCTATAAATATATTATCCAATTATATGTTGGAAGTGTTAGGTGGAATTGTAAATGTTTTGATTTCACTTCTCGTATAAAAATATTTCGCGTTAGCCTTTTCCAGTACAGTATTGTGCTATCTATCAATATGCCAGGATTCATTGTTAAATGTTTCATGTATAATGTATCTTCGAGAATTTTTAAATAACTTTAATCGTTATTGTTAAAGAAAATATCAAAATCTTGTTTCTCTAATCTAAGGAATCCGAAGGAGTGATATTTTTTCCCTTTAGAGTTACATTACATTGTTTAATTAAAGAGTATAATAAATTATTTACATCACTGGGCTGTGGAGCTGCCCTTGCGTAAGTTCCGGTTCCTATTTTATAGATTGCACTCCAAACTGATCCATCTTTTTTTAATATTTGAACTTTAACCTTTATATAGGTACTGGATAAATCTCGATATGTATCTCCATTCTCAAGCGAAACAAATTCAATGGTTGATGGCGATGCCTCTAAAGAAGCTAAAGGATTGTATGCTACCTCTTCTGAATGCAAAATACTTGTTTGTACAGGGAATGATGCAAAACGATCAAGTTTAGATTTCATACATTCCATTTTGAATTGAATATATCGGAGATTTTACTTTCCTTTCTTCGTCGCTTTTTCGACTTCAAATGTGTTTTTTTAGAAACTGCTAATCTTTTTATAGCTCTTTGTCTTTTTATAGCTCTTCGTCTTCCACCATACATTGAATGCAGTTGGTTAACTACTGATTTCCGTAAATTTTTTATGCCGCCTTTGCTTTGATCAATTACAGCTTCATTTATGTTTGCACCAGATGCTATAACATTAAAAATATTGTTACTGGTGTTTACAGCCTCTTTTTTAATTAAGTCCCAACCTGATGTAAAAACTGCCTTTAAGTAAGGAATCAAACTTTCAAATATATTTCCAAAATATATTTCCACGATCTTTTTGTATAGCTGGATAAAATTGTAATACAGGTCCAATATCATTGATTCCTCCTCCTACTTGAGAGGAATAATATCTCACGTAAGCTCTTTCCATGTTTGATAGGATATCATATTGGAGTAGTAGTATTTATATTGTATTTGTGCAATCAATACTTTTTAAAATGTTAAAAAATTAATTAATTTATGGTAATTCTAATTTGGTAGTCAATAAAGACGGTTTGAAAAATTTAATTAATCTTTCGCTTATAACTTAAAAACATTTTAAACAAAAAAAATAAAATAAAAAATACTCCAATAAAAATTATATCTTTTACGATCCCGGAGTAGCTAATATTTAACTGGCTCCCAGATTTAACTGAACAAAAATTTTTTTTTATAAACTCGTTAGACAAAACAAAAAGAGAGAAATCTGTGCTCAAAGCAAAAAGAAAGCAATAAAAAAATCTATAAATAATAGTACAAAATAATCGTACAAAATTTTCTTTTAACATACTAACTAAATACTAACACTACTAACAAAATAACAAAATAATAGGAAATTTTTTTAGTTTTAATATTATAAAGACAGGTGAGCACTTATTCAAAACACTGCATCTTAAATCGTGCAGCAAGTAGGATAAAAATTCTATCCGAAATCTTACCGGCAAGAAGGGTTAGGAAACGAGGCCCCTTAGTAGCTCCACAAAGGGAACAAAAAGGAGTTGCAGTACGGTGTGCTTCAAACAAAGACCACCAGAAGTACGTGTCAGCAGCCGCCAAATTCGTCGGTATCAAAGACTGCAAATGGTTTCCTACAGTTTTCAACTACGAGGAATCTTCTTAACGTAAGCAAAATTTTACTTTCTCATCTATTGATATTTAAAACAAAAACTTTTTTTGTGAAAAAAAAAGAAAAAAATAGTAACAAATTTGAAAAGAAATAAAAATTATTTTTTATAAAAGAAAAATCAAAAAAGAAAATTTTTATGAGGAAAATTATATTAAAGCGAAGTAAAATTAAAATTATATTAAAAAAAAAATTAAAATTATATTAAAAGAAAAAATAATAATATAGAAAAATAAATATTTTTGTGTTTTGCATTTTGTGGATCAAGCCTTAATTCACCCAAACTGAGGCTGCTTTGGGCACAGAATCGAAAAACTTCTAATATCAAAAAAAAATTTAATTATTTCCAAAAAATATTATTAATATAATTATAGTTGATTCATACGTCAATAAGTATCTCTATATAAAGAGAGAAAAGTGTGAAAATCAAACTTGAAAAATAAAGAAAAAAATTAGAATTGAAAAATAATAAAAAAAAATAAAATTTTAAATATTTAAATTGAAAAATAAAAATAAAGATTGTTTTATTAATAACAAAAAGGAGAAAAATAAATTTTTAACAGATCTGATAATTTTAAGAAATTTTTTTTTTATAAATTTAACTATTGTAAATTAAATTTTCTTATAAATTTATTATCATAAAGTAAACATTTAAGCTTCAACCCCAGAAGCTGCAATTCCTAATCTAAGCCCAATTAAAGAACAATGTCATGACGAGAATTCCGAATATCTAAGAGAAACAAGAGAACAAGAGAACAATTAGTTCTTTACGAAACAAGGAAGGTTCTTAACGAAAATGCTTATGGAAAGGACCAAGTGGAAGAGGAATGGGATCAGCAAATTGATACCGATGAGGACATGGCATTGGAAGGTATGGACAAAAAAGCAGATGTTGTAAAAACTGTACGCACCTTTTCAGGAGAAGCAGGAGAGTACGGCTCATGGAGAAAAAGCATTGAACGAATTTTAAATATCTAGAACACACGAAGGACAATTCAAAATATAGAGCTAATTCTTAATGCAATTCGAAATAAAATTATAGGAGAAGCTAATACAGCTCTAGAAGCCTATAACACACCATTGAATTGGAGAAGCATTGTTAAATGTCTTAATCTTCACTACGCAGACAAACGAGACATAGGATGTTTAGAGTACCAACTAACAATAATGGTTCAAGGAAACAAAAATGTACCGGAATTTTATAAACAGGCTTATCAACATTTATCGCTGATACTGGAAAAACTTACATCGATGCAATTATCAAGGGATTCACGCACTACTATGACACAAATGTATAGGGATAAAGGTTTAGACACTTTCATAAGAGGCTTGAAAGAAGACCTGCCAAGGTTACTAAGCGTTAGAGAACCTAAAGATTTACCACAAGCTCTGCATTTGTGTATAAAACTAGAAATGACGGAATATAGAAGCACTTTAAATAATAATAACATCAAAAGAGTACAAACTCATCCGAATTCTTCAACACCTATTCAAAGAAGTAATACAAATCGTTTTTCAGTCATATAATAATCGTTTTTCCGTCGATTGGTTATAATAAGCATTTTTACCACAATCCACGGCCATTTTACTATGCACAGGGTCATCATTTTCAGGATCCTCGTAAATCTTTCCATAGGAACCCATACCAAAAACAACAGACAACTTATCACAATAGACCATATCACAAATAAAAACGGAAGCGCAAAATTTACAATCTCAACATTCCAGGATAAGTAATTACCAGAATAGATTTCAGGCAACAAATAACAAACGCTCGTTTCAAACATATCAAAATAATAGAAATCAAAAAATTACTATGCTTGGCCGGAAACAAAAAGAATCAGGAAGCAAAATGTAGAAAGAAACAATCAGACTTACTCCACAGAAAACTTAAATATTAACAATCGTTTTTTAGATTAAAATACTCTTCGTTACCGTATTGAACATCGCACAAGGAACGGAGAGATTGTAAAACTTTTAATTGACACCGGATCAAATAAAAATTACATAACACATAAATTCATACAAAATCCAAAACCCAACGAAACAATCTTTTACACAAATTCTTTAGGTGGAGAAGTAGAAGTAACACACCATGCCGAAATTCATCTTTTTGAGCAAGTTCCGAAAATTAAATTTTTTATTTTACCAAACTTAATATCATTTGAAGGAATTATTGGAAATGACACACTGAAAGAACTAAATGCAACAATACATGTAAAAGACAATTATCTAACATTACTCGGAAAAATAAAAATTCTCTTAAAACAGCATATTTCTGAGTCTGTAAATAGAATCGAACATCTCATTTAGATGACAACCAGAAGCAAAAACTCAACACACTTGTTAACAAATGGGGTAATCAATTTGCAGACCCGAATGCAAAATTAACGTACTCTAGTGTAGTTAAAGATGAAATAAGGACCACTTCCAAGGAACCGGTATATTCAAAGTCGTACCCATACCCAATGGCTTTAAAAGCAGATGAAATGGACAAACAGATAAAGCAATTACTTGACGATGGAGTAATTAGAAAATCGAGATCACCATACAATTTTCCGTTATGGATAGTCCCGAAAAAAGTGGACACTTCAGGCAAAAAGAAGTAGAGAATGGTAATTGACTACAGGAAACTCAACAAAACCACAATCCTGGATAAATACCCAATTCCTGAAATCAACGAGGTTCTAACAAATTTAGGTAAAAATAATTTCTTCTCAGTCATAGATTTAAAGAGCGGATTCCATCAAATTCCATTGAGATCAGAAGATATCGAAAAGACTGCGTTCTCAGTGAACAATGGCAAATATGAATTCAAGCGACTTCCTTTCAGATTAAAAAATGCACCGTCAATATTTGAAAGGACACTGGACGGTATACTTAGACAATATATTGACGACATTATCGTATTTGGAAAAACGGAAGAAGAACATTTCAAAATTTCAGAAATATTGAAAAGGTTTTTAGCACCTTAGAAGCCGCAGACATGTGAAGTGAAAGCTGATGTGAAAGTGACGTGAAAGTGAAAGACAAAAAAAAATTGAACTTTTGTTTTAATAAATTTAAAAAAATTAAATATTAAAAATAATAAAGTCTTAACATTAAATTAAAATTAAGAAATTAAGAAATTTTAATACTATATAATAATTGTAAAAATAAAAAAAAAGGAATAAAGGAAAAGGAAAAATTTGAACTGAACTGAACGCGCCAAAATAGAGTTTATAAGTTTACAAAAATTGTTGATCTTAACTTACATATATAAATATTATAAAAATAAAAATTTTTCAATATCTGAAGAAGAAATCAATAATTTTCTATTATGAGCAAACTATGTAAAATTTGCAAAAAACAATTCCATCGTAAAACAAAAGGAATACAGTGCAGTGGTATGTGCCGAAACGTTTTCCACCTAAAATGTGCATCGGTTGCTGATGAACTTTTTAATGCTGTCCAGGCAGGATGTGCGACTTGGAAATGCAATGACTGTCCTAGTAAAAGTAATGAATCGTTCGTTGTGCTGGGTGACAAAGAAAGTGAAGACGAGTTGAACAATGAATTCTCCACTATTAGTAATAACGAAAAGGATTTAACCGTACCCAAGCCATCCGATTGTATAGGAGAAAATCTATATAATTGCTTGCAACAATTAGCGTCCGCTGCTAATGGCATTCACAACACATTAACTTTTGTTAACTTTAAAATAGAGGAAATTTTCCAACAAAATAAGCTGATATTGGAAGAGAATAGCACTCTCAAAAAACAAATTAAACTTAACGAGGATAGGACATATAAACTAAAAACTTTGGTAAACAAATTGCAAGGGGAAATAGATGGGATTGAACAACATAAAAACCAGTCCAATATTATAATTTCCGGGCTACCTTCTAACTTAGACAATACAAAAAATACTGTCTGTAGCATATTTGATAAAATTCAAGCCAAAATTCCTAAGGAAAACATTTTAAGTGTTACTTGTTTAAATAAGCATAACAATAATAAGGAAAATAAAAATACTTTATACTTGGTAAAAATGAAAACCGATAAAGATAAAGAAGAAGCTATGGCGAAGAAATCTAACTACCGAAACCTTTTCACAGTTGAAGTAGGCCTTGAAAAATATGGCAACAAGCAAATTTTTTTTCGTCTACATCTTACCTCTCTTCAATCTAAATTACATTATGAGGCTAGGCAGCTTAAAATCGCTGGAAAATGTCTATATCTGTGGATCAAGAATAATAAAATTTATTTACGACAAAATGAAAACACAAAGGTATTTAGAATTGGAAATTTTAATGACATTAACTTTGCTAAAACTAAACTTTGCAAATAAATACAATATAGATAAAATAATTTTTCCAAAACATTCATTTTTGATTAATAAAATTTCTTTCTTTGTTATTCTCACATTATTACACATAAATTTGGATTTAATTAACTTTTCAAGTAAAATAACTTTAAATAACATAACCTATAATATTATAATTTGTTAATTAGTAAATAATTTGTTAATGTTTGATTAGTAATTTGTTCTTTTTATTTTTACATTCTAATTACAACAACAACTTTAATTAACATAACCTATAGCATTGTCTTAGATCTTTGTTTTTTTTTTTTACTTTTTTATATCTACATAATTCTATATTTAATTTATATTTCATAGCAAACAATTTGTCAAAATCAACAATTTCAGTTTTATACAGTATACAGATTAACTCATTTATAAACAATTGGTCAACTAACGTCTTTAAATATAATTTATTATTTCTTATATATTTTAGTACAATTTATATCTCAACAATAACAAGTAAATTTAATATAAACTTAATCTATTTTACAATTTTTATAACTCCTTAAATTATATTTTGCTCTTTCAGACTAAATTCTTATCCTTTAACTTTAAACTATTCAACTTTAAATATTAACCTTAAACAATTACACATTACTCGTATTTACATTTCATATATTTCAAATTTTTCTACATTATTATATTTACGACTAAATCTATTTCTTATTATTTTTTTCTCAAAATTATCTATTAACTTTAAACTTTACAATTTTAAACACTAATTTTAAGCAATTATACATTGGCCATATTTACATTTTATACATTTCAAATTTTTCTACATTATTATATATACGACAAAATCTAATTCACTTATTAATTTTTTTCAAAATTTTCAATTAACTTTAAACTTTACAATTTTAAACAATTATTCTTTGGCCATATTTACATTTTATATATTTCAAATTTTTCTACATTATTATACATATTTACGAATAAATGTAATTCACTTATTAATTCTAATTCAAATTATCCACCTATGATATTATATAAAAACATCTTAATGCTATATAAAAAAATAATATATATAAACATACATATCAATCTTCTACTACTCTTTTTTTTTTTTGGTCAGCTGTTAAATTTAATATTACATAAAAATATAATAAATATTAATTTTGACAGATTACAACTGTTAATTTTAACTCATGCTATACAAATTATTACTTTATACTCTATATGCACTTAGATGAAATAGAAAACGTAGATAGCCATTTCAAGGTGGCACATTACCTAAATTACGACCATAATTCAATGAGTATCAAAATAATTTTAACATTTTGTACTTAAACATACAAAGTTTAAGAAAAAAAATCTTTGAATTAGAAACATTAATCGTTTAAATGTAACATAGATGTAATTGTTCTAACTGAAATATGGCTATTTTCTTCTGAGAATAAATTTTTCAATCTATCAGGATATGATTCATATTTCATTAATAGAGACAAACCATATGGTGGAATCGCTATCTATATAAAAAATCACTATTCTAGTAATATTACTATTACTGAAGAATTTGACAATAGCCAAATATGAGGTATTAAAATAATGAAGTAAAACTTTAATATTATTGGAATTTATAGATCGCACGAAACACGTCCTACTAACTTTATTAATAGAATCGATGAATTGACTTCCAACTACAAAAGATCTATAATAGTAGGTGATTTCAATCTTGACTTGCTAAATAAAACCGGATATAGTCTCATATAAAGATATGTTGCTAAGTAATGGTTTCTTTATCTGCAATAAGATTTCTGAAATTTTCGCTACCAGATTTGGATCACAATCTAAAACAATAATTGATCTTTTTCTAACCGACATTGTAAACAAAAAATATAATTTACATGTCTTAGATTGTTCCTTATCTGATCATCAAATGCTTTTAATCAGTACAAAACATATAAAAAATAATAATTGTAATAATATTCAATACAAAACCGTTTTAAATTACACCAATATTACTAACAATGATTTCAGGCTAAATTCTGAATCATACAATGATGTTGATCAAATCATTGATAATCTCTCTGCTTTAATAAATAATAATACGGAGCGTATTGAAATAAAAAATGTTAAAAAAAAGAAAATATGGATAACTGAAGAGATTTTATGTGCTATGAAAATCACAGATTCCTTTTTTAAATATAAGAAGCAACACGTGAATAATACTCATATTAACAACTTGCATATTCAATATAGAGATAGAGTTAAAAAATTAGTTATTGAGGCAAAAAACAAATACTGCTCGGACAAAATCTCTTTATATCCGAGTGATACAAAAAACTTTGGAATTTATATAAGGAGATTATACTTAATACTGATACACCCGTTTCAAAAAACCAAGTTAAAACTCTATGGCAGAATGAGAAAATGTTAGATAATCCAAAAGATATTTCCGAATGTTTCAATAATTTCTTTGTCAATGTAACCAAGGAAATAAACATATCTAATACAATTATTGATCATGTTTATTTAAGCCAATTCAGTCGTACCATATCTTCAGAATTCCAATTAACTCCAACAAATCTCGAAGAAGTAAGCACGGCTATGAGCTAATTAAATGCTGCAGCAGCTACAGGAATTGAAAATATTTCTACGAAACTCATCAAACGTTTTGCGGACCGATTAGTCCCTATATTTGTTAAATTAAGTAATAAATCATTTAGTAACGGCATTTTTCCAAAAAAACTCAAAACTGCAATTGTAACTCCTATTTATAAAGACGGAAATAAAACTGACTGCTCAAACTACAGGCCTATTCCTATTCTCTCAGCAATTTCAAAAATTTTTGAAATTGTGATAAAGAATAGATTATCTAACTTTTTTTACTCTAATGATATCTTGAGTGAACAGCAGTTTGGTTTTCAATCAAAATTTAACACCACAGCTGCTTGTCTAAATCTAACAGATTTCATATCAAAAAGTATTGACAGGAAAAAATATACCAGCTGCGTCTTCCTTGACTTGAAAAAAGCATTTGATTGCGTGGATCATGAAATCTTATTGCTGAAACTTTCCAACTTTAATTTTTCAAGAATTCAAATACAATTTTTCGAATCTTATCTATTTAATAGAAAACAAATAGTTCGAATTAATAATATTTGTAGCTCTGAGAAAAGCATATCATAAGGGGTACCACAAGGTTCTATTTTGGGACCGGACCTCTTTAAGTTATACATTGATGATCTAACTCGTCTAGCCCTAAAAGGGGAAATACAGCTGTATGCTGATGATGCGGTCTTAAAGTACTCTGAAAATACTGAAGAAATTACAAAAACTTCAATTCAAAATGATCTGAGTGTCATTCAAGAGTGGTTAAATAAACATAGGATCAGTCTAAATATTAAGAAAACTAAAATAATTCTCTTTGCCAATAAACCATGGAACTTAGGTACAAGTATTCTCTTTAGAAATGAAAAAATTGAAATTGTCAAAACCTTTAATTATTTAGGTTTAAATTTAGATTATAAACTTAACTGGAGCAATCACATCGATTATGTAAAAAAAAGAATAGCGCCATACATATTTATCCTGCATAGATTTAAAAACTTTTTATCTAAGAAAGCCCTATACACAATCTACAATTCCTATATAAAATCTCATATTTGTTATCTAAATCCAATCTGGGGAAGAGCTGCTAAAGATTATTTGAACAAGTTAGCCATTTTACATAAAAAAAGCATAAAGATAATTAATTGGTACCCGACTCAACATCCAACAAGTTTATTATATTCTTCCCAATATATTAGTTTAGCAAACATTTGTAAATATGAGCTATATGTCTTGGCTTTCAAGATTGTAAATAATGATATAAAGCATAATTTTATCTTGATTGACATTCATTGACATAGATTGATTGACATTCATAACCACAATACACGTAACAAAGCGAACTATTATTTATCATTGTTTCGTACAAATAACCTAAGTAATAATGGGCTGTATAATTGTTTAAAAGCATATAATGAACTACCGGAAAGTCTTAAACAGATTGCGAATCTACCTACGTTTAAAATCCGAATTAAAGCATTTGTGTTAGAAAGTTAAAAATAAATAAAATAAAGAAGTAAGAAAATAAGGGGAAGGTCGAGGGAATGTTATATGTTATATTAGTTAATGATATCTGTTATATTAAATTTAAATTTATAGTCTTAGGTTATTTATAAAAAAAAAAAAAAGTAAAAAATAAAAAATGTGTTTTTATTTAAAAAAAGAAAAGAAAAAGTAAAAAATAAAAAAAATGTAAAACTTTTCATGTACATATATAGATGATAGGTATTATTATTTTTATTTATTTTATTACGTTTAATATTTATAACTTTTTAATGAACTTTATTATTTTTAATGAATATTATTTATATGAACTTTATCAGACCAGACAGCTCAGGCTACTGTCAAATAAATAAACTTGTATTACTAAACACTATATATAAAATAATAATTAATGTAATCTAAATTATAAAATACGATAATAAAGACAAAAAAAAAAAAAAGACATAAAAATACAAATAGATAAATGTGAGTTCCAGAAAAAGGAAGTAGAATTGCTTGGATTTGTAAAATCTTCAGAAGGAATCAAAACAAATCCAAAGATAGTACAAGCCATCTGTGATTTACCCATGCCTACAAACTTGAAGAAACTAAGATCATTTTTAGGTATGTCAGGATACTATAGGAGATTTATTCCGAAATACGCAAAAATTGCTAAACCCCTGACATCCCTTTTGAGGGGGGAAAAAGGACGTGTGACCAAGTCTCAGTTAAAAAATACACCTATAAAATTAGATGATGCAGCTAAAAATGCATTTCTCTCTTTGAAAAATGTATTAATTTCAAAAGAAGTTGTATTAGCATATCCAAATTTCGAAAAGGAATTTGAACTCACTACCGATGCGTCCAACTATGCAATCGGAGCAGTTTTAGCACAGGAAAAGAAACCTATAACCTTTCTGTCAAGGACTCTCAGCAAAACTGAAGAGTCCTACTCTACCAACGAAAAGGAAATGCTATTCTTTGACAACGTTAAGAAGTTTTCTTCATGGAACAAGCAAACTAGTAATCTACACTGATCACCCACCATAGACTTACGCTCTAAGCAACAAAAATTAGAATAGCAAACTTAAGAGATGGAAGGCAATACTAGAAGAATACAGCTACGAATTAAGAAATAAACCTGGGTCAACAAACGTCGTAGTAGATACTTTGTCCAGATTTATTTCGAAAACCCAAGCAAACGCTTTAACAATAGCTCAACACAGTAGCAACAGTTCATATCACAACTGTATTCAATTAGTCGAGGTTCTAATCAATGCATTTTGAAACCAACTTATATTAAACATAGGAGATCGAAGCGAACAAGTAGAAATAAAACCATTTACTAATTATTTCAGAGATATTATCACAAAGGAAGAATTTTCTGAAAAGGACTTAATTAACATCTTGAAAAAGCAAATATATCCACATATCCACGTGCTCATCGGAATGCTCAGCAGAACAAGGTCCAAATAATTTCGAAATACTACTTTCCAGAAATGGCAAAGAAAATATCGGATTTTGTTAAAAACTGTACAATATGTAAGCAGAACAAATACGATAGGCATCCGAACAACCCAGAAATCAATAGTACACCCATTTCAACCTTTCCTGGACATACAATTCACATCGATATTTTTTCCACTGAGTCCAAATTGGTCCTTACAGCAATTGATAAGTTAACTAAATTTGCTCAAGGTAGCATAATAGAAAGCAGATC